>JAAGKR010005129.1:39783-54046 GCA_011419295.1 Clarias macrocephalus | reverse complement strand
GAACCTGTAGCTCATCCACCCACAAGACTCCGAACCTGTAGCTCATCCACCCACAAGACTCCGAACCTGTAGCTCATCCACCCACAAGACTCCGAACCTGTAGCTCATCCACCCACAAGACTCCGAACCTGTAGCTCATCCACCCACAAGACTCCTAACCTGTAGCTCATCCACCTACAAGACTCCGAACCTGTAGCTCATCCACCCACAAGACTCCGAACCTGTAGCTCATCCACCCACAAGACTCCGAACCTGTAGCTCATCAACCCACAAGACACCAAACCGATAGCTCATCCACCCACAAGACTCCAAATCTGCAGCTCATCCACCCACAAGACTCCAAACCTGTAGCTCATCCACCCACAAGACTGCAAACCTGTAGCTCATCCACCCACAAGACTCCAAACTTGTAGCACACATAAGAACATAGCCCTAAACTTGTAGCTTATACAGTTACTGGTCTCAAAACTTGTAGCTCATGCACTTACAAGCCTCCAAACATGTAGCATATACTTCTTCAACCTCTAACTTCAAGCTCCACACTCACAAGCATATTTAGCATATAGCCCTACAAGTTTTTAAACCTTCATGCCAAATACCCACTAGTCTCAAACTTGTAAAATATACCCCTATGTATCTTTAGATTTACATGCCACACACCCACACCTTAAAACATTTAGTGCACGACTTCAACTATCTAAACTTGTAGCTCACAAACCTTTGTTTTTAACTTCAGGTAGTCACATTTGCATATATCTAATCCTTATACTTGTAGGTTTGTGTTCTGTAGTTCATACACCCATACGTATGCTCACAAGCTTCAGCACTCCCAAATAACAGGCTTGAAACTTTTTGTACAATTACCTGCATGCCTGCAAAATTGCCGGGCTCACAAACATAAGTTTTCAAAACGTAAGCACACATAATAACCCAACTTGTAGCTTACTCATATAAAAGGCTCTAAACTTGTAGCTTACCTCGATACACAGTATACTGTAGCTAACACACCTTCATGTTTCTAAATGTATTGCTCACACATCTACTAATCTAAATTTTCAGTGCATAAATATAAAAGGCTTTAAACTTGCAAAACACAATTTCAAACTTGTGGCTGACACGCCTACAAGTCTGTAAACTTGTAGCTTAAACATCTACAACAGTCTAAACTTTTTTTTTTACTTGTAGCACACACACACACACACACACACACACACACACACACACACACACACATTGACGTGTCTAAACTTATAGCTGACACAGAAACAAAGTCATTCATAAAGCATCAGACTCACCATTGTGCTCTTTTCCATTGGAGTGGTGAAGCTTAGTGAGGAGTGTGGATTCCGCCTCCAACCCATGAAGAAGAGACAACAGAAGAGAGAGGAGAAGAAGAGGAATCATTTGGCTCAGCTTTACACAGTGGATACACGCTGGAGTCCCGTTCAGCATAAGCACACGGAGAACCCGTTCCTTACACACACATCCCGCACGCGGAATAATGAGGCGAGGAGAAGTTGAAACCACATAGTCGTGATGGAGAAGAGTCCTCACATGAGAGTCCTCGGGTTTCTGCAATGTTCTCAAAGTTTCAAATCTGCAAAAGGTTTTCTAAAATCCAGAAAAGAACCAAAAACGTGTCTAAAAAACAGTTTGACAATCAAGAACCATCAGCAGCTCACACCACATTCTACCAAAGCACCGGGAAAAGTTCTCCAAAGTTCCTCAGAGTCCATCCAGAAGTCCAGGAGCACTGCATGAACGTCAGGCATGCTGGTTAAGAATCCAGAGTTCAGTAAAAGTGCTCACTTTCTGTAGCATTAAGAATTCCCAGAGGAGGAAAGCTTCTTGAAGTTCTTCTTTGCGATCTACAAGAGTTGCTGTGAGTGTGAGTGTGAGTGGGTGTGTGTGTGTGTGTGTCAGAGTGAGAAGAGGGGCTGAGTGAACAGGTGCTGCACATAAAGCCTGGAGTCGACCGGGATGGAAACTCCCAGAGAAGGCGGGACTCTTAAGTAGACTGTAAAACACACACACACACACACACACACACACACACACACACCACCCTGCTGCGAATCAAATGGAATAAAAATGGGAAAATCCCTCTCAGTCCATCACCATGATCAAATCTCAGCCGTTCTCCACATTCACACATCATTCTGTCCTACAAGGCTCTAAAACTGTAGCCCACATGTACAATTCATTAAAATTGTAACACACACACACACTTTCAAAGGTCTAAACCTGTAGCACACGTCCATCAAAGTCTCTAAACCTGTAGCACTCATATGCAAGTCTCTAAACTTGCAAAACGTAAACACGTCTCTAAACTGGTAGCACATATTCCTTAATTTCTCTAAACTTGTAGCACACACACACACAAGTCTCTAAACATGAAGCTCACACATACACGTTTCAGAAATTGTAGCACAAACCCCTACATTAAAACCTGTAAATTTGTAGTGCACAAAAACTAGTCTCTAAATGCATAGCACACACAGATAAACACACACACACACACACAAGTCTCTAAGCTGGTAGTACATAATGAAATATTTCTCTAAACTTGTAGCACAAACTCCTACATTTCTTTAAACATGTACACATACAAGTTTCAAAATTTGTAACACCTTTAAACATGTAGCACACATGCAAATCTGCACATTTCTCTAAACATGTAGCGAACACACACACACACACACACACACACACACACACACACACACACACACACACACACACACACACACACACAAGCAAGCTTTTAAATGCATATCACACACAAGTAGTTTCTAAAATTTGGATACACGTACAGTAACTTTATGTCTGAAACCTGGTACACAAACACCTACATTTCATTGCAGATGACATACTTGCAGGTGAACCTTGTAGTGCAAACGACCCCCACAAACGTTCATTGTAAACACATACAGTACAACTGCCAGAACTTGTAGCTCCAAAACCTCCAACTCTCTAAACGTGTAAGTTCAACACCTACGAGTGTTTTAAGTCTTTAAACGTCCAGCACATAAACCTACAAGTCTCTGGTCTCTGGTCTTGTAGCTCAAACACCTACAAGTCTCAAAGCTAAAATAAAAAAGTATATAAACACCTACACATTTTTAATCTTTCTGTTTCTTCTCCTTGCGTTGTAGAACGTGATACTCTTCATGCAAAAATAAGAAAAAAATCGCATTACTGTGGAATGTGAGAATTGAAAGCAGGCCAGCGTCAGCGTCCCGTCTTCCCTTGCTGCCCCGGATGAACTTTTTGCCCCTGGCGAGTTGCCACCAGCAGCAACATCCATTCATCTTGGGTTCCATTCTCACGTTGGAGGATTATGAGGCTTCCTGAGCAGACACGGCGTGTCCGGAGTGAACCTCAAATATTCGTCAGCTATTCCAGACTCGGCCCATGTGTTCGGGGCCTTGTGTCTTAATCTTTCCATAATATTTTTGAAGTTTCATCATCGGGATTTGGGACTATAGCGTCTTATGGGAACCGTTGGAGAAACGTCAGGATTTGTCTTATCAAAGCTCCGTCTCGCTCCTCCCGTGAGCCATTTCCTTTCTCTGGCTCAATACATCACCTCACAAAAACCTTTTCATGTGGTTAATCTCGTCTCTGCTCTGCCAGTGAGTTCCGTATGTGTGTGTGTGTGTGTGTGTGTGTGTGTGTGTGTGTGTGTGTGTGTGTGTTACCCCCACACACACTCCTGTGGCAGACTAAACAATCTGAGCAGGGGCACACACATTGAAGTAATTCTGCCAGACACATGATGCAATAGCAGAGCAATTTGCGCTCAGACCACCACCGCCGGACGAAGGACGTCAAGGAAGAAACGAAGACAAAGAAAGGAGAAGAAGAAGAAAAGAACATGAGGAGGTCTAAACTGAATTGATGTTAGCACACCTCGGGTCTCCAGTGCTAGCCAAAACCATCCATGGCTTTCTCCAGATCAGCTCCAATCCAATTTCGAGGTGTCGTGGTGTCAGGATTTGTTGTCGTTGTTATTGTTATTTTTAAGTACTAATCAGCAGTTTATAACCACACCAGCAGAAGTGCACATCTTGCACAAAGACAAAAAAAAAAAGGAATACCTCATACATATGCATTTCTTTCTTGTTTTCATTTAAATGATGTATTGGTATTTACACAAACTCTGTCCCACAAGTCTCTAAACGTGCAGCTCAAACACGTCTCAAAACGTCTCTGTACTTGTAGTGCAAACACAGACATGCGTCTCTATACTTTTAGAGATCGCTTATACATACGTCTCTAAATTTATATCTCAAACATCTACAAGTTTCTATGCTTGTAGCTCACAATTACATATCTCTAAACTTGTAGCTCAAACTCCTGCATGTCTCTATATTTGTAGTTCATGCACTTATGTCTCTTACCTTGTAACTCAACACATAAATATTCATATATATAATATAATATATATATATATATATAGTTGTGTACAAGTCTCTATACTTGTATCTTACACACTTCTATTTCTCTAAACCTGTAGCTCAAACATCAACCGGTTTTTATACATGTAGCACAAACACCTTCAGGTCTCTATACTTCTTACTCACATGCCTAAATGCCTCTCAACCTGTAGTTCAAGCACCTATAAGTATCTATACTTGTAGCTCAAACATACACAAATTTCTAAGCTTATAAAGTTCACAATTGTATATATCTCTATACTTGTAGCTCACACATCTAAAAGGTTCACACTTGTAGTGCAAACACCTAAAAGTCTCATCCATCCATATACTGCTTATTCCAGTTCAGTGTTGCAGAGGTAGCAGGGGTAAGCAGAGATGCCTAGACACCTTTGTCTACAGCAACTTCCTCCAGCTCCTCCTAGGGGAACCCTAACCTGGCCAGTTGAGAAATATAAACCACCCTAGTGTGTCCTGGGTCAGTCTGGGGCCTCTGTCTCGCTGGTCGTGCCTGGTACACCTCCATAGGAAGACGGCCAGGAGACATCCTTACCAGGTGTCCGAACCACCTTAACTGGCTCCTCTGAATGCAGATCTACAGCGGGTCTACTCTGACCTTCTTCCAATTTTTGACCTTCTCATCTAATGACAAACCAATGGAGGATCATTACCCAAAGTTCATGACCATGAGTGAGGGTAGTCACATACAGTAGACCCACTGATAATTGAGAGCTCCACCTTATGGTTCCGCTCCGTCTTTGGTTCAGGTTGATACTGTGACCATATCACTGCAGGAGCTACACCCGACCTACCGTCAATCTCATGATTCACCTTCCCGTCACTCGTATGCAAGACCCTGAGATACTTAAACTCCCAAGCCTGGGACTTGTTCTCCGCTTCACCTGAAAGGAGCATGCCATCCTTTTCCATGAGAGAACCATGGCCTTGGATTTAGAAGTGCTGATCGGCACCCCATCCGTCTCACACTCAGCTGCAAACATTTCACGTGCATGCTGGAGGTCCTTCTGCAAAAAGCAAGGATGTGACCTCCTGACCTCAATTCTGGACTCTTTCTTCTACTCCAGTTCTAAATCGAAACTCTTCTGTCCATAAAAATCACAGACAGGAGACAAGACAAAGTGCACTATTGAACCTGCTTAAGTTAACACCAAGTATGTGAAGACTCCAGGTATCTTGGGACCTGTTGGCTTTCAAAAGTGCCCCTGATACCCCATACTCCTGAAACACTCCCCACAGAACCTTTCAGGGAACCCCATTGTACATCTTCTGCAAGTACTCACACACATATACAGTATCTTTAAACATACAGCTCCAACATCTTCTCTTCTCTATACTTGTAGCTCCAACACCTACACGGTTTTAAACTTGTACCACTAGCGCCTGGGAGTCGCTATACTTGTAGCTCACACAGGTTTTTAACTGTGTCAACATCTACAAGTCTCTAGACTTCAGGAACACACTCTCACATCCATTACACACGCGTTATCACAGACATCACAGTGCTGCTGATTATTTTCCTGAAGCAGCACCACACACACAGAGTGTTTTATTCCTCACACACTGTATGAAAGCATTGTGTTGTGATGATTCTGAGGGAAAAACTCCAGCTATGAGAGATTTATGTGACCCAAGTGTGGTGTTGAAAGTGAGGCGTGTGTGTGACCCGGGTGTTACTTTGACTTCTTTGAGATGTGTTACGTTGCTTTAGCTAAAAGACCGTAACCAAAAGCGTGACTTTTCGGAGCGCGGCGAGCGCCCTGACGCCGGAGTCTGGATGTGAGCCGTCTGTGGGAGAGGATCACATTCCACCGTCCGAAACACTCACAGCAGATGTCATGTCAGCACCTAGGCCAGAAGGAATCCCTCTGTCTCTGTCTGTCTGTCTATCTTAGTGTGTGTGTGTGTGTGTGTGTGTGTGTGTGTGTGAGGGCCTCAGATGACTGGAATACTATAATGTCCTGAGCTCTCACGGTGGTCCTGCAGGAAAAGAAAACACTCCCATAAACAGTGAAATGGAAGCCAGGGTGGAGTTTTCAGCGTGATCAGACGTTCACATGTTCCAAGATCATTGTAGACGTATAACTGTTCCACTTCTCGGCTGAAACTGCAACGTTTAACCTGAAACTGCATCACAGTGGAGGCAACGTAAGCAAAAACCTGCTGTCACCTTGTACCGCGAGTTTAGACAACCATCAGGAGACGCGTCCAAATAACAGTTCATGCGGTCAGTGTTTTCATGGATGGAAAAAAAAAAAAAAACGTTTCAACCATGTTTTTATAACAGATTTGAGACTTTTTTGTACAGTAGTTCTAATTAATTTATTTTCTCAGGAGAGCAACGATTAACAAATATTTCTTTTATTTATAAATATCAATATAAAAAGGAAAAATGGTTAGTTATATATAATTATTTAAACTTTTATACAATATATAAGGTTTGTTCTACATTAGAATATACCAGATAAAGTTCTTTATTACAAGTTAAAACTTTCCTGGTTATTGGCCTACTGTGATGTTTCATGAATAAATAAAGGAATGAACAAAGAAATGAATAAAACTTTGTTATTTTTAACATAAAGCTGTAGTCAACTTTACGTGCACATTATTATTATTATTATTATTATTATTTATTTATTTTTTTTTTGTGTGTGTGTTTGTTCATACATAATCTATATAAATATGTAAATCCCTAATTGAGGATTCCTTAAGTGCAGAAATAATTATATAATTTTAATTATTATTCCACTAGTTTCTTTTTTTTCCCTACTGAACTGAGTCCTCAATTAACCCTAAGTGAGGCGGGTGTATAATCGAGGTTCTGCGTGGAGGCTAGAGACACCTGGTGGTGTCTTGCATCTCTACAGTTACATCACATACATTCCTGTGTCCTGATTGGCTGATGTGTAAGCATTTAAAAGGGGTTTTGATAGAAATCCAACCACGACTGCGCGACTGGAATCGGTGATGTTATTAGAGTTTCGGGTTTCATGCTGTTCTGAACTAATAGACACTTGTAGGTGCAAATAGATTTAATGCTGTTTTCTAATATTGAATATTGATGGCGACTTGTTCAGTACTAGTGCATGAGTACTGAATAACAAATAATAATAATAATAATAATAATAATAATAATAATAATAATAACAAAAATCAGAAGCTTGCAATTGTAAAGTGGCGGCTCTGGGAGGAGACCTGTTCATCACCTTAAATGGAAAATGAGTCGTTCCTTTGAAAAACACTTTGAAAAATGTTTACTTTTTTTTATTTTATATACTACGTATATCATACAATACTACATTATCTTATACTATGTACTATATGCTATAATACTATATTATACAGTATATAGTATTCTACTATACTAGTATAAAGATATACCAGTATACTATACATTACAATATTCCACCTTGCTACCCGATACAATACTATACAGAACAATGGTCTACTACATTGTATTGGTATATTATAGATATCACAACTGTGCTGATATTCAGTGCAACAGCATTACCTCGAGTGTGATATCGCTTTTATACAACAGTTCCACAATCACCGTTTATTATATCAACAGATCATAATTTGTTCCTTTATCTAACCAGTTATTTTGCTCCGCCCACTCACATCCTTCCACGTCTGGCGGAACTAACTAACCGTGCTCGTAGGAGCTGGAGACAGTTAGCAAGCAACAGTTAGTGTAATTAACTTACATAGGAGGTGGTGGACAGTCCTGAGAAACTCACCAGATTTACTTTATATTGTCACTTATTACACTTTAGAATATCATCTCTGTTAACTTCCGGGTTCTGGGGTTGAATCCCAAATAGCATTAAATGTGGGTGTGGTCAGGCAGCTGCTCTCTCCTCAGTCCTGCGGACCGACTCTCACCCACGCTGAGACACACAGTCAGTGTCATTCTTTCACAGCATAAGCACAGGATGGTCAGGTGGGTTATAACATATATTCACATACTAATGTAAATGTGATTTCGCTCATGACAGCCTGTTTGGAGCCTATGTGCAAAAATACAGTGCATAGTGTGTAAATCGTAACATCATGCTCCCTGAACCGCTCTTCCACACTCCACACTCAGATGAATCCTGCCATCTTCATCCTAGAATATGGCCGTGGTGCCATCAGGGAAGAAAAAAAAATATTTCGTTACACTCAGGTCGTCAGCTGAATTTATTTTATTGCCACATAATGTTGCTGAGCCTAGACCTGAACAACTGAAGCAACCCTAGATCATAACACTGCCCTGACGCGCCCATCCCTCTGGAACAGTGTAAATCTGGATCCATCAGGCTACATGACCTTTTCCCATCCCTCTATTATGATTGCTTGTCTCCCATCGCGTTCTTTCAGGATATTTTTCCAACCACATCCTTCCAGGGTTTAATAATGTGTTTTACAGTTTTTCACCCAGTTTTATTAGCTTCAGCTCTTTCTTTAGTTGTTTAGTTGTTCTTTAGTAGACAATATTTTGATGCTTCTGAAACAGAGGAACATCTTTGCCTGGATATCACAGGATATCTCTTCTGACATGGTTGTGTAAGAAATGAGATGCTCCTCACTGCATTAGTTAGGGTTTAATTAATTTGTTGCTGCTGAACCATATTAATCACTGCAGTAATTATCCAATGGAAGGACCTTAACTATTTTCTTAGTTAAATCCAGGTCGTGTCTGGGTTTTTTTTTTTTTTTTGGCCAGACAGTGTATCTATTTGTAGATGAAAAGAAATCTAATCTGCTTCCATTCATCACGGCTGCTCAGAGAGAAATGCTCCTTAAGTGGCAATCTTCATTAGAGCTTCTAATTTCATTAGCGATGCGAATGCTCTGGATACGAGAACCTTTGGAAAATCTTGATTTGATCTAATAACCCCTTCATAAAGCAAGAGAGGATGGAGACGCTGTGGGATAAGTGTTCTTTAAACGAGACTCTTGGCAGGAGCAGGAGCGAGCAGTCGATACCCATGACAGACATTTTGATTCTAAATCAGATGCGTCCATCTCGCCATCTACTTAATAGACCACCAGTCAATCGCAGCACTCCGATGCTCACGCTAAACGCTTTCGGATTGGCTTTTACTTAGGCTTAGCTGCCAGGTTTGAGCCGGGTTTGGAACGGTGCCACTTTTTAGACATTGTGAACATCTAATATAAGCATGAGCTGCTTTTCTAGCGAATTTCACTCAAATTAATTTCTCTTTGTTTCTTATGGTTTCTTAATGATCCAACAAACCTATTTGAGAAATCTTGAATGGTTTAATGTAGAACCCAACCTATCGGACAGGGATCCAGGCAGAACCCGTTAATAATACCCTTTGACCCAAAGAACCTTTGTGTCACTCTTTATTCCAAGAACATTGTGCACTCCACCTAATATCTTCACTTCCCCTGGAATCAGGATCCAAGAGGCTGAGACCTTTCTTTGAAAACATACATTAACTTGGTTGTAACACGAGTTTTTTTTTCTTTTCTAGCAAATTTCACTCTAATCATCTTCTCTGTGTTTATTCTTAGTCTTATGTTTATGATTATATTGTTATAAAGCATTTTTTGTCCTCTTAAACCACAACAATTTATCAATAATTACTGTGTTTTATTTACATTTAAATTTGGGCAGTTGGCAGATGCTCTTATCCAGAGTGACTTACAGAAAGTGCTTTGAAGTTTCCATCATTGGATAGATATGCACACTGGGTTACTAGATTACTAACTAAGTGCCATCAGTCAAACATACTTGGGAAGGGGGAGGATTAGTCCAAGTATTAAACAAACAAATATGTCTTGCTTCATCGTTCAAAGGTTGTCAAAGACTCAGCTGTACTGAGGAACTTCATTCCACCACCTAGGTGCCAGAACAGAAAATAGTCTAGATTGATGTATTTCTCGATCCCTGAGAGATGGTGGGACGAGGTGAGCAGTGCAGGAGGATCGGAGGGAATGTGGTGCAGTCCTTGGTGTGATTAGAGCTGAGAGGTACTGGGCCATTTTTAGCTTTGTAGGCGAGCATCAGGGTTTTGAATCTGATGCGGGCAGCTACAGAAAGCCTGTGCAGGGAGCGGAGAACTGGGGTGGTGTGGGAGAACTTGGGAAGGTTGAAAACAAGACGTTTAGTTGCATTCTGGATTAGCTGAAGATGACAAATGGTGGACAGAGGCAGACCTGCCAGGATGAAGTTGTAGTAGTCCAGTCTTGAAATAACAATGGACTGAATAAGGACCTGAGTAGCCTCTGAAGTAAGAAATGGGCGGATTCTATTGATGTTGTAAAAAAGAATTCAGAAAGAGCAAGTAAGGTTAGCAATGTGTGGGGAAAATGACAGATGATTGTCCACAGTTACCCCAAGATCGCGGGCAGTGGCTGAAGAAGTGATCTGATTGTTGTCCGGTGAGATCACAAGGTTTTAACCAAGGAATGAGTCACCAGGGATGAACAGCAGTTCAGTGGTACTCAGATTGAGCTTCAGCTGATGAGCTGCCATCCAGGATGTGATGTCTGCCAGACCTGCTAAGATCTGGATGGAAACCTGAATGTCTGAGGGAGGAAAGGAGAGAATAAGTTGTGTGTCATCTGCATAACAATGGTATAAAAAGCCATGCGATGAGATGACCTTACCAAGAGACCGGGTATAGAGGGAGAACAGAAAACCACCAAGTACTGAACCCTGTGGGACACCAGTAGAGAGTCTGTGTGGGGCAAATGTGGGTTCCCTCCATGTCACTTCATACAGCCCATCTTCGATGTATGAAGCAAATCATTGCCACACTGTTCCACAGATTCGAAGGCTTATAAGAAAAAATAATATAATATTGTGGTTCACTGCTTTAAATGCAGCTGACAGGTCCAGGAGGATGAAGACATTTGATAGTTTAGCTGATCTAGCAGCATGAAGTGACTCAATTCTAAACCAGTGACTAACAGAAGGGCAGTCTCTGTGGATTGTGCCACTTTGAATCCAGGTTGGTTGGGATCATTTGGGTTCTTCTGTGAAAGATAAAGAGACATCTGGTTGTAAACATTCCTTTCAAGAATTTTGGAAACAAAAAGAGAAGTGATACCAGGCAATAGTTACTGAAGTAGGGGTTGGGTTGGGAGCAACGGTCTGGCAGATTGCTGCAAAGTCTTTTATTTATTAAAGAGCATATTTGTGGTTGGCTTTAAGCTGAAGCTGTTCTTGGACAGGAGGACCTTGAACAAAATGCTGTCCATCATGTCCAATATGGAGCGTTTGCCAAGAAGAAAAGCATGTTCAGTGACAGACTTATATCACACAGCTACTCTCCCATAAGACTCAGGAAATCCTTTGTTCCCATTGCTACACTCTATACTGGTTTTAATACCTGTTGACGTTGCCTGGGGACCTGATTTGGATCCTTGGTTGTGATGGTCCCTCAGCCACTACTCATTCCTGGTTATGGTAGTTCACCTCTGACCTCCTTTACCCCAGTCAGTCACCACTTACTTTTTGCCCTGCTGTCACTTTTAATTGCTTTAACTCAGTTGCATGTCTTATTTTGCACGTCTCAATTTGCACTAGTCTGTCCACTGAATATTCACTCTCATTGCCTATATTTTACGCACATACACCACCAGTCAAAACTTTCCACACCCCCTCTAACTCCATGGTCTTTCCTGATTGTTATTTATTTCTACACTGTAAAACAATACTGAAAGCTTAAAAAAAAACACAGTAATCATCACTTTTGAACAGTAGATATTGAGATGTGTCTGCTATTTATGATCTGTAAAGCCGTCATAATGGCTCTAATCTGAAGTGCTGTTTGTTGGTGATTTCTGAGGCTGGTGACTCTAAATAAACGTCTCCTCTGCAGCAGTAAGTTTTGGTCTTGCTTTCCTGGGAAGGTCTTCATGAGAGACAGTTTCATCCTGGTGCTCGATGGGTTTTGCAGCAGTACTCGACTATACTGTTCTTGCAAGATCTGTTTCAGAACAGCTCCAGAACAGCTGACCTCTTTGTCTTAAAATATACATTTTATCTGTTTAAAACTACATTTAACCAGTGAAGAAAATAAGTTCCAGTTGTCTCTTACATTATAGCAGCTATAAATACCCACTCCCTTGCCTGTACATCTTTTTTGTATCATTAAGGCTGCTACAACCACTCAGTCAGGAGGGCCGAAAACTATCACGTGTTTCCTCCGGACCGCATCTTTTCGAGCAGCTCGCTCACGCGCTGTTGGGGGCGGAGTCACACACTCGGAGGACAGCACTATCCGCTCCTTCCGCTTACGTGAGCTCACAGACGCCCCTGATTGGCTGTAGAGCCGTGATTAATGTGGGAGCACTAAGTACCTCTCATCCCTCCCCTCTGAGAGAGCTCGGCCAATCAGCTCTCTCTAGACCTCCGGCTGCGAGAGGTTACAGCAACTGGTGATCTCCGGATGATAGGGCGAGCGCTTTACCACTGCGCCACTCGGAGGCCCTGTACGTCTTTCTTAAAGTTAATAACACACAGCTTACTATGTCACTATATAACTCATGCTGCTGTAGAAAACTAATTAACACCTTTTGATTAATCAGAATCAAGAAATCAACAGCGCTTTGTGATAAAGAATATTACTGTCACAATATTAAGCGACCTGGCATCTTATGAGCAATGTGATTAAACAATGCTTATATAATTTATACACTTCACATAACCGTATTCATTTTGTCAGTTTGTAGCTATAAAGTCATTGATTTAAGAAAGTTTAAACCTCCACATTGTGAGCAAACAGACCTCGCTTCTTTAATAAAGTGTCATTTGTCAAGATACTTGAGACGAGATTTCTTTATCAAGGGTATATCATCATACAGACATTTCACCACCGCCCTGTAATCCACTTAGAGAATAAAGAACAAAGTGGAACCTTAACGCCCTGTTACTCATTTTATTTTCCTCCTGAAGGGCCGGCGTGTCGACACAGGGCCTGGTGGAGACTGATAGCAGAGTGGCGTTTGCATGCCTGATATAATACAGTATTATATCGAGCCGGAGCGCACTGACACGTCCCTGGCTCGGCTCTCCGCCGTTGAGCAGCTCCGTGGCTTCCTGCCAAGTGCTGAACAATTTTCCCCAAACAAGGCCGCCTTTGTTCGGTGCCGTTCAGGGCTTCATTAGGAGGCTGCAGCTCTGAGGCAGGAGATTAATTCATTTGGCGGCGGTCACTGATGGATTTTGCGTATGTGTGCTGGTGGAGCGGTGAGACCCCTGCAAAGAGGAACCCGAACTCGCCACAAATGTACAGCGATGTATAGGATGACACGCGAGCAGAGCCTGGAGCCTGGAGTTCCACACCACTCAGGAGATTTTTGGGAACGGTTCTGTTGTTACACAGCTGTTTTACTTTTCATTCTTTGAGCTGTTTAAAGAGTCAGGAACAATTTCCGAGCTTGAGTTTGAGATTTTGTCTTAAGAGATTATTTGATACAGCGAGTACAGGATACTCTGGTGGAAAAAAAAACAACAACAAAAACAATGTCTTATAATCAGTTAGTATTTAATCATGGTTCATTCTTCTATTGCTTACAATTCCCTTCTGACATCTGAGTGCATTATAGGTAATCTGAACCTCATATGGTGCAGCATTCAACCACTAATCTACTGCAGTTCACTACACAAATTCTCCAAATAGTGCATTAAACAGAACAAGGTTAAATCTAGATTTCTGAAGCATTCTTTAGCTTTCTATTTTCCCTTTGGAGAATTCTTACAAGTGTCTACTGTATATACTGTACTGTTAAGAAAAATAAGAACCCTTAGCAGTAATAATATATATATATATATAAATATATATATA
>JAAGKR010005129.1:22500-39763 GCA_011419295.1 Clarias macrocephalus | reverse complement strand
AAAAAAAAAAAAAAAAAAAAAAAATATATATATATATATATATATATATATATATATATATATATATATATATATATATTTTTTTTTTTTTTTTTTATTTATTTTTTTTTTTAAGGAACATAGAACGAGTCAATTCTTTTTAGAAGAAATCATGAATTTGTATATTCTAATAAAATTCAGTATGCAGTGGCCCTTCACTGTGAAAACCTACAACAGTGTGTTTGTTTTAAGAACCCTTAATGATCCAGCAAACATTTATAATGTAGAACTCAACTTATCAGACAAGTATCCAGGTAGACCCCCTTAACCAGACAAAAAAAAAAAAAAAACAGTGTTATTTAAAAAAGTACCCAAGTAGCTGAGAACGTTCTTAGAGAACATACAGTACATTAATCTATCCCTAAGAAATGACACATCTGTGGACACTATTAGACCTGCTAAGGGTTCTCCTGTAGTTCTCTCACTGTGTAGAGTGAAGAAGGCATTTTTGAAGGCTAAGAACTCTTAATAACTCTTAACAACCCCCTTCTCATTCTGAATATGTTCCAGTGTAGAACCCTAATACTTTGACAATCAAAAGAACCTTTAAGCAGCATTTTCTTTCTAGCAGGAATACACTGCACTCTTGCTGTGCAATCAATTGGAATCAAGGTCCAAGATGTTAAGAACTTTAAACAGCAAATCAGTTTGTTGTACAACATTAGAACATCTAGAGCCCTTCAGGGTTCCTCTTTACTTTTCCTTCTATATGGAATATTACAGAAAGCAGAAGTTAGAACCCTTTAAGTAGAATATGAACAGATGAAGGACTGCTTGTCTCTTTGGAGAAATCCTTAAAGTTCCAGTGAATAACCTTACCTCTCACATGGGTCCATGTAGAACTCCTTTTGAAGGGTAAGAATCCTTAACCCAGGGTCTTTGAGTAATTTTTGGGATGATGTGAAATATATGGTCAAGACTTTAAACTCTTTGAACTGTTCTGGAACCATCTGGAATCATTTCTTGGAGTTCATTGTTTGTCTCTCTGTGTATCCATCTTTAACATTTGATGAAGAAACCTGCAGCAGTGTGTTTTTTCTATTAGAAAGTTGAACCTTCATAGGAGGCTAAGAAATCGTAATTGTATGAACAAACTGAGAAAGATTTTTTTAATAGTGTACCAAGCGCTTAAACTTCGGACAGGTTCTAGACTTTAATAAGTAATTATATACAATTTGATATAACAGGTTAAAAACAAATAAATAAATAAATAAATAAATAAATAAATAAATAAATGACACAACCCTGTTGTACAATAATCTTATTTTTTATTATAATTGCACATTTATTTGCTGAACATTTCTATTAATTTATATTTAAAAATATTAAACTGTATATATACTGTATACATTTATTCATTTTATTTTTGGGCCGGAGGGGGTTAATTTATTAGTTAGATTGTTAGAGATCATACACATTCTTACATTACAAAAGAATAAGTAATGTTATATATTTTATTTACAGTTTTATTTTTAGAGTTAATAGGTTTTTACAGGATGCATTTATTATTTATTTATATTACATATTTTAAAATTTATACATTCTGTACGAAACTATTAACTATAATAATAATAATAATAATAATAATAATAATAATAATAATAATAACTCCATTCACAAAAGCAATTCATTTGAAAGTTCCACAAACATTTATACTTATTTTTTTTAAGTATAAATGGATACTTTTTGTAAAAACCAATTAACTCTAATAAATAACAATAACAATTCATTAATCTAAGTAAGTATAAGTGAATATATTATGTACTTATTATTATTATTTGGTACAGACTCTATTCATTCATAAGCCAGCGCCTTCCAGCTGTTTCCGCCGCCCTCCCACTGCGCATGCGCACTCTCCTCCATCTTGCGCGCCCTGTTGCGGCCGGACAGCGGTGCTCCATCCGCTCGCGCGCGAGAACCCGCACCGTGTAGCGACAAAACCGCAACAGAGCGACAGAGCGCGCGGGTGTAGCGCGTGCAGGGACGTGCAGAGCCCGAGTGTGTGCTGAGAAAAGGCGGGAAACAACAGAGTGAGTTTAATGACGATGATGAAGATGGTGAAGGACTAAACCAGCATTTAACCAGCGGAGCATCGCGCGCACCACGGTGAGAGCAACAGTGTTCGGGAATGTGTGTGTGTGTGTGTCTGTGTGTGTGTGTGTATTCTGTGTTGTAAATGTGTTTATATTGTCATGTGTGTGATACGTGTGTGCAGCATCTTTCCCGCCCCTCCCCCACCCCGCCGTCGTCATGGAGGATGCGCCTGCGTCATGTTGTTGCCATGTCTCTCTCTCTCTCTCATCAGCACCAGCATCAGCACCAGCATCACTCTCTCTCTCTCTCTCTCTCTCTCTCCCTTTGAACTTTCTCTCCCCTCTTCAGCAACTTTACACCAGCTACAGGTTGTTTTCTCTTTATGCATTGGACAAAAATATTTTTTAAGATAGGGGTAATGTTGTGTGTGTGTGTGTGTGTGTGTGTGCGTGCGTGCATGTGCGCATGAGTGCGCGCGCGTGTGTGTGCGCATGTGTGCTACCTCCAGGCTGGAGCTGACATTGCAATGGATGTGGTGCCTCAGTGCACACACACACACACACATAGCGAGATTCTATCCCTTTTTTGTGACTTGAGCTCCTATTAAATAAAATAAAAAAAAGTAATAATAATAAACTTGCTGTCTCAGCTGCCTTAGCTGTGTGTTTGTTTATTTGTGGGTAAAAGAGGTGTCTTTATGTGTGTGTGTGTGTGTGTGTGTGTGTGTGTGTGTGTGTGTGTGTGTGTTTATAGCATGTGGTCATGTGGTGAAATCGCACTGATCAGCAAATCCATGCTCAGATACAGTGCAGTAAAGGTCACACGGGTGTTAATCCTGGCTTTGGCTTTTCTATCTATCTATCTTTATTGTATAGGACGTGTCAATTCTGTTTCTTAGGATTTTCACACACTGTTTATTTATTTGCTCTTTTATTTGTGTATATATGTGTGTGTGTGTTATGTAGTAGCTAAAAATATATCTATAAATATAAATATGAATATAAATGAATGCACACATATAGTTTATTAATTAATTAAATTTATAAACACCTCCACGTGCTTGTTGAGCTGTAAACTGTGTGTATTTGGGGTTAAAATGCGATTAGTATATTGATGTGTGTGACATGATGTGTGTGTGTGTGTGTGTGTGTGTGTGTGTGTGTGTGTGTGTGTGTGTGTGTGTGTGTGAAACAAGCCCTGGTGACGAAAGCACATTCACGTCTCGTATTCGCTGTACTACTACGCTGAGTACTGAAGTGCATGAAGGGTAAAAACACAATGCTGCTGCACTACTACCTCCCACTACCACTTATACACCATGTGTGTTACCATCTATACATACTGCATGTACCATCACCGCTATATATTCAGATTTATACACCCGTTAGTTTCCGGTCAAGTGATCTGACTGGACAAGAGGCGTTATTCCACAAGGGATTGTATTCCCTACATAGTGCACTAGCTTTCCATTTAACATTTCATTTTTATTTGGGATTCGACCCCAGAAGCCGGAAATTAACGGAGCTGATATTCTAAAGTAGAAATAATATTCCACTTTATATATGAAAATAAGGTAAAATGTAAAGTAAATCTGGTAAGTTTCTCAGGACTGTCCACCACCTCCATGGTTTCTTCTCTACATACATTAGTACCGGTAAGAATTTAAAACTACTGTCACCTCCTGTTAATCACACTAACTGTCAGCCTCCAGCTCCGCCAGTCGCGGTTAGTTACAGCAGTTCCACCTGCCGTGTAAGGATGTGTGTGGACGAAGCAAAACAACCGGTTAAATACAGAAAAAAAAATCATAATCTGTTGATAATAAATGGTGTTTGCAGAACTGCTGTATAAAAGCGATATCACACTCGAGGTCATCATGTTGTACTGAATATCAGCACTTTTAGGTTGTCTTCAATACTCAGGCTGCGCTCTTGAGGAAAAATTGTTCTACTATTGTTCTTTAAAGTGGAGAGATAACTTGGGGTTTTTAGCATCCAAAGAAATATTTCAAAGATATTTTTAAGTAAGAGTACATATTTAACACACACACACACACACACACACACACACACACACACACACACACACACACACAAGAATCCCATTGTTGGGATTATAAATGGTTCCTCGATCCAGTTACGGGAGTTAAATGTTAGGATGTAAATCACAGCTGACGTTCTTGAACGTGAATGTAAATGGGCTAATTAAAGGCAGGCAGCCAAAAATGTGTGTGTGTGTGTGTGTGTGTATGTGTGTGTGTGTGTTGGCTCACACTGCTGAACTCTGTGAGAATGAGAGAGAGAGAGACAGAGAGAGCGAGAGAGAGAACATGGATCGTGTCCCATTTCTGTTAAAACGACGATGGATGTGGTGGAGGAGGAGAGAGTCTAGACGATGGATGATTCTTGCGCTCGTCCTCACAGGGGATTCCTCACACTAATCCCCGTGTCTGGAGCTCGGACCCGGGTGTGTGCAGGTTCTCTGAAGCTCTGGCTTTGATCTTCTCACCTGGATGGATGTGATGCCTGGGAATAAGACAACATGAGTGTGAGGAATCCTGGTCATTGATCAGTGTGTGTGTGTGTGTGTGTGTGTGTGTGTGTGTGTGTGTGTGTGTGTGTACGAGTTTTTGTAGAACAGCACATCCTGGAGTATTTTATTCTTCTTACACCACAGTGATTATCTTCCAACGAATGCAAATTTTCACTTATTAAAAGAACAACAGGCCGAGCTTTTGATTGGTTTTCGTTCCCGTTCTCACTCATGTTCTAGCAGATATAAACACTTGCCATGTTTCAGAGGAAACATAAACTCCACTGTCCTGAACATGTCTCAACCGTTTCACGTCTAACACTGGAGACTCCTTCCATAAATGTTAAATAAACACCTCGTAACAAACTATTCACAATGAAACACGGGGTTTTAAGGGGGGGGGGGGGGGGTTAAGGATGCAGTGGGAGCTTCATGGTGTGCAACTTCATGTGTGACGGGGCATTAACGTTATCCCAACCTCATTTAGTTTCTTGTTAAATCTACATTTAAAAGTAATTCTGATCCAACATTGTGTTTTTCACAGTTTTATTACAACCTTCATCCAACGCTGGGGTTCCTGTACGGCATGACTGTGGAAGGCCCCTGGCTGTGGAAGTGTCGACTTGTTCTGACCCCTGACATGCAAAACAAACAAACAAATAAAAAAAGGACTGACTAGTTGACTGGCTAAAATGAACTTTGAAAAAAACCAGCGAATGGATTTATTTGCTCCCTTTCAATTCAGAATAAACTTCACCCGTTCAGCGAGGACAGACACCTCTGCAGGTCCTGTCCTGTGATTGGCTGGGGCTCCTGACACTCACCCTGAAGCTCGCCTTGTTTTAAGTGGAGCGTAAGAGTGTTTAGGACAAATTTGCTAATTACAGAATGGTAGCAGCTCAGGAACATTGTGCTTTATAAAAACCCTAAACATGCCACTTTACTGTAGGTTTCTGTCTGAGCATCTGGAAATAAGCCTGTAACGGTCATGACGGCTGTTTCTATAGAAACCAGATTTTATTTTCAGGAAATAATAAAAAAAAAAATCCTCCTTATGTTGTTTTATGTCTCAGCTTTTGTACTTGAGAGAAAAAATTTGTAAAATCCTAGTTTAGCTTCTGATGCTCATGAAAGTGGCAGATTTGTGCTCATGTACATGAATCTTCTTTATATTAATAATATTTCTTGTGCACAACTACAAGACCAACGCTAACAACATTTCATTTCTAAAGAATTAACCCTCATTAATCTTACATTCGGAGGTATTTACCGTAGAAACAGCCTCTTAGAAAAGACTGCGGTACCGGTTCAGGTTTCAGGTTTTGTGTAGAGGTTTGATCAAAGCACAACGTCGAGCATCAGGTTTAACATCATGCACATTATGCACATAGTAAAAATATGAGTTAACAAAAATAATAATCAGTTCTGTCCTGGCATATTTCAGTTCCACTTTTACACATCAGCTGACACGTTCTTTAATAAAAGTATAAAGTTGTAATTTGTTGGAAACAGTAAAATAAAACGGCTGACTCGTAGTATTTGTACTTGTAGTATTTCTCAGTTTTTGTGACTCCTGTCTCTCTCTCCTGAGAAAGTTATAAAGCAGACATTATAAACGTACTCCTGCGTGTTGCTGCTGTTCCTCTCAGGCTGTCGGCGAGATGTGCTGCAAGATGACGGTCCTGAAGCTGATTCTGCTGCTCTGTGTCCTCGCTCTGTGGATCGACGATGCATTCGCCAAAGAAAAGTCAGCCAAGAAAGGCAAGAAGAAAGGCAAGCAGGTCTACTGCCCATCGTAAGTGCTCTTCTCTCACACAGCTACGTTACATCACATGTTACATATGTTACAACACTGTGACATACAGTGTTTGTCCTCGTGAACCTCCGGCTTGTTTTACTGTAAACTATCTTAACAAGAGTTACACTTTATAATGGAAACATACGTAGTAAGACATCAATGTATGATAGAAGTTCTGAAATTGCTTTCCTACAGGTTTTTAATATTAGCAACAGACGCAAATTCCTGTTAAGGGATATTTATTTAACATTCATGAAAGGAGTCTCAAGTGTGAGGATACAGTAAGTTGTAGATAATAAACGATACTCCAGTGATACTGTGACATACAAACTCATTTTCACCTTAAGAACTGATATTTTATTATGCTGCGAAGGATACGAAGTTGCATGTTCTTCCGGGAGCCGTTCAAAACTTGTTTGCATCAGAGGAAAGCCAATCGAACCATCTGTCCCAGGAATGTTATCAAGGACGGTTCTGTTTAAAAAGAAAAGGGAGCCGCTTTCAGTTCGGGTTTTAGAGCAGCGAGAGGAATCATAAATTAAAGTTAAGTGAGGTTTAATGTCTATTTATTTAATATCTTACTTCATTAAATGTCTTTTCTAAATGTTTTGATTGTTTTCACATGCACAAATATGTTTATAGTGTTGGGAATTAGTAATATTGGTAATATCTTTGGGTGGCTGGAACGGATTATCTGCATTTACATTATTTCCTATGGGGCAATGCGTTTCACAATACAACATTTCACCTTAAGAACTCGCCTCCAGAGTGGATTAAATTCAAATGCAGAGGTCCCGCTGTACTAGATAGATTAGATAGATAGAAAGATTATTGATCCCAAAGGAAATTTTAAACATCCAGTAGCAGGGATAGTAACACAGTAGCCATGTACAGTAGCTGCAACTGCAAATCTTCAATAGTGTAGAACATACAGTAAAAACTAAACAAAAACAAACAAAAACAAACAATATATATATATATATATATAGCTGATATCTGTTATAACAAATAGAAGTGACAGCGGTGCTGCACGACTGAGGTAATGAGAGTCAATGCAGATCGGAGTAGATCATGATGAGTAGATGAATACGAGAGCCTACAGTAGATGTATAACCGAGGATGAGCATTAATGTACTGTACATGCAATTTATACGGTTCGCCTGATTTCACTCCAAAATTAATAAACATTTAATTTTCTATAAGAAGAATCTGATTCAGGCCGCACACATTTTACGAGCATGTCCGGATTGTTAGCAGCACAGTTTTCTTTTCTTTGCTCATGTAACTAACATGCCTAATGTAATCACAGTTTCATTCTTGTTGTTTTTGGTAATTAAAGTGCTGTATGGTTCCAACAGCTAAAACATTTAGAAGAAAATTTAAAAAACTTCAGGTTTTGTATCCAGTATTCAGTAAACGTGTAAACATTTTTATCCAGATTTATTTATTTTATTGTAAAAAATATTTACTTTCTTTTACAAAATTTTGTAAAAATTTTGATGTTTTATTTTATGACTCCTGCTTAAGTTAAATTAGCTGGTTTAATTACTTGTTGTTTATTTCTTCGGCTTTATGTTCGGTCAAGGTGTTTTCCTAAATTTCCTTTTATCGACCTGGGTCAAGTCAAGTCAACTCAAGTCAACTCAAGTCGGCTTTATTGTCATTCCAAGCATATACAGTTCAGTACACAGTGAAACGAAACAACGTTCCTCCAGGACAAAGATGCTACATACATGCAACAACATAAATTAACAACACAACATAAATTTGCAACGCAGATTTTTATATTTACTGGGACGATTTACTGTGAAATTTACCCACATAAAATTCCCCTTCCTGCTATAAAGCGGTTACTAGCAGTAATGTTAATGACATGGGGGCGGCGGTGGCTCAGAGGGTTGAGGCACTGAGTTACAGATCTGAAGGTCGGCAGTTTAATCCCCACCTCCACCAGGTTGTCACTGTTGGGCCCTTGAGCGAGGCCCTTAACCCTCTCTGCTACAGGGCCGCTGTATCATGACTGACTCTGCGCTCTGACACCACTTACGCTGGGATATGCGGGGAAGGAATTTCACTGTGCAGTAATGTATATGTGACAAATAAAGGCTTAACTTTAAACTCATCAGCCTCAGCAGTGGACTCGGCAAATGATCTCTTACAGGAATTTAACTTCGGCTTAACATTTGAAATCCTATCTGACGAAGGTGAAATGGAAGCAGGGATGAAGCTTTAATAGGAACGAACACATCGCTAGCAATGTGAGTTAGCTAACAGGGCTGTGCAGTTTAATCGGCTATGTAATTATTTTGTCTTTTCTTGTTTGTTAAGTTAATTAATTAATTCATTCATTCATTCATGTATCAGTTTTTCATTTAGAATCGATTCTTACTGTACTGAATATTTCTAAACATTAAATGGCCTAATAAGTGAGAACAAGATTACAAATCGCTTCCATCTTCTGCACATTCTCATGTTTTGTGAGCGTATTGCTTCTTTTTCTTTGGAGTTGGTGGAATATCGCCACCTACTGGACTGGAGTGTAGAGCAGAACACATGTAAATGACATTTAAACAACCAATAACACGAATCATACAACATTTAGCTACTTGAGACAAATCAGACAGTAAACATTGCTGCTGAAATGTCACTTACTCAATTAGTAATTTATCATTTTTTTAAATATATATTTTCTCTTGCATGAAAGCAACATCACACTCGCAATCGCGTATCTATACTGAGTAACTCTAACCGTTATTATCTGTGATTAGCAGTAATATTCAGTATAATTTATATTTAGAATATTTAGAAAGTATTTAATTAACCTATTTCTAATGCCATCCTTGCTCTTGAGCATTTCTTTACTCACACCGTAGACTTTGGCACATTTGCCTCACATGCATGTGTGATATAGAGACTTCCCTGTGCGTTCTGCAGGCAGCTCTCGTCCGAAGATCTCGCCCGGGTTCCTGCGAACTCCACGAGTAACATCCTCAACCGGCTCCTGATCAGCTACGACCCGAGGATCCGGCCGAACTTCAAGGGTGAGAACGCGAGAACGCACAGTGTCGTGATTAAGCTGGATGACGTTTTTAATGCCATTTTGTTTTCATAAACCAAATAAAAATGAAGGTGGGCGTGGCCTCTTGGTGTATATCAGCGTTGAATAAACACCCAGATGATCTTGTTTGAAACAAACCGAACACAAAGTTGGCAATAATGATACAGTATTGTGTTATTGTGCTAATATTTACAGTATTTTTTACTAATCCTGAAAACTTTTTTTGTTATGTTTGTCTTACTGCTTTCAGCCGCCACAGTATTAATGTCAGCACTTATTAATAGAAAAAAAAAAAAAAGGTTAACTTAAATAAGTATATAGTAAAAGTCAGTTTTAAGAAAGAATTTACACCATTGTTGAATTCTGGACTCTGAAGACGTTGATTAATTTTCCATGATTATACTGGACATAGTTATATAATATAGTGCTCGTTCTCATATGTCATTGTTCCTACAGGAAGTTTTAAATCAAATCCTGCCCTAATAATAACCAGATTTATAATGTGTATTAATATGATGGAGTTTTCTGTAAGGAGAAAGGGGGTTTATGTAAATATGTTTGTATAAGTAAGGAGTCTCCAGTTTCAGTGCTCATAACAGTCTGACTTTTTAAGACATATTCAGTAAAATTAAAAAATAAATAAAAAGGTGATCTAAATAAAAAGCTATAAAAGCAGTTCTGTATCTATACTCTCTTGTACTCGTACACATTTCCCTTAGTTTTTGAAAGCAGAAACACCTGATTCATGGCCTGAAGTCGAACAGGAGCAGCTCGTTAAATCCACATTAGCCGAGTCGCGTCCATTTTCCTTGGCGGCTTTTCCTCGGCAGTAAAACTCGAGCTCTCTCGCTCAGCCTCCGCACTCCTTTATGTTTAATATGGATGTGTGCTGGAGCGGCCTGGATGCGGTCGCCGTGTTTAGGGCTCGGTGTATGACTGAGTGTTATTACTCATCCATCTGCTCCGTATGTAAGTGAGATTAAAGTTCCTGCAGGAAACTGGAGTGTTTTTTTACTCTGTAAAACCAGACTTCCTGCCTTTTATGATGTCAACCACATATACATTTGGATCCAAACATGATGACATCACTGGTGCTGCGTTCAGATTGCGTGAATGACGATAAGAGAGGATATTGTTCAGTGTTCACAATGTAAATGTGGTGTGATTTTCACTTACAGTTTGTGTGACAAGTGATAAAGTAACACCAAAGACACCTGCTGTGAAGCTGCTGATCTTTAATTTATTATTATTTATTTAAACAGGAACGCCTGTGGAGGATCGGGTCAACATCTTCATCAACAGCTTTGGATCCATCCAGGAAACCACCATGGTACATCATCATCATCATCATCATCATCATGCTTTAACAACTTTATACCAAAACAACACAAAATGCATCCACTGTTTTCTCACCACAAACTTGTTTTCACAATACATAATTTAGCATAAAAACAAGCCTGCCGTTGTTTTTCCATAGATGTAACTTCTGCACTTATCTACTATTTATGATGATTAGCTTTTTATTGCCATTTTTTAACAAACAAGCATTACAAAGAACTGCAATAAGATGGGTGTGGTCAGAGTACCTGAGAGTAAGGATGGGTGTGGTCAGAGTACCTGAGAGTAAGGATGGGAGTGGTCAATGTACCTGAAAGTAAGGATGGGCATGGTCAGAGTACCGGTGAGCGAGGTTGGGTGTGGTCAGAGTACTGGTGAGGGAGGATGGGTGTGGTCAGAGTACCGGTAAGGGAGGTTGGGTGTGGTCATAGTATGTGATAATGAGGATGGGTGTGGTCAGAGTACCTGAGAGTAAAGTTGGGTGTGGTCAGAGTACCTGAGAGTAAGGTTGGGTGTGGTCAGAGTACCTGAGAGTAAGGATGGGTGTGGTCAGAGTACCTGAGAGTAAGGATGGGTGTGGTCAGAGTACCTGAGAGTAAGGATGGGTGTGGTCAGAGTACCTGAGAGTAAAGATGGGTGTGGTCAGAGTACCTGAGAGTAAGGATGGGTGTGGTCAGAGTACCTGAGAGTAAGGATGGGAGTGGTCAATGTACCTGAAACTAAGGATGGGCATGGTCAGAGTACCGGTGAGCGAGGTTGGGTGTGGTCAGAGTACCTGTGAGTAAGGATGGGTGTGGTCAGAGTACCTGAGAGTAAGGATGGGTGTGGTCAGAGTACCTGTGAGTGAGGTGATGAAATGTAAAATTGAAGTGCAGGACTGACAACACATCTAACACATTTTTTTCAGATTTGATCACATCTCAATAATTCTGGAGTGATTTACATTTTTTAAATGCTCCCTTGTGTGCTGCATGTGTTTATTCAGGATTATCGTGTGAACATTTTCCTGCGTCAGCGCTGGAACGATCCGCGCCTCCGTCTTCCTCAAGACTTTAAATCCGAATCTCTGACTGTTGACCCGAAGATGTTTAAGTGTTTGTGGAAACCCGATCTGTTCTTCGCCAACGAGAAGAGCGCCAACTTCCACGACGTCACGCAGGAGAACATCTTGCTCTTCATCTTCAGGAACGGAGACGTCCTCATCAGCATGAGGTAAAAAAACACAACATAACACAACGAAACGCTCCGACCGTTCCATGAACACACTTACCTCTTTAATTCTGCATTAATGAACAGATTGTTCTGCATTATTTATCAGTCCAGTAATGCGGCTCGGCCTGGACGTGTAACTCGGCCTCATGGACCGCTTTTACTTTGTGTGCTTCAATTTCTGTTTACAATAACACAGCAGCCAAATGTACTGTACATGTCTTGTACTTTATTTTCGAGGATCGAGCTGAACTTCAGTTATCTGACTGAAATGAAACAAAACATTTTAGAATATTATTTAAAGTGAATTGATTAATTACTTTTGGAACAGTAATATATAAGCATTTTATAAATTAAATTTTTATAATGTTAAATTGTTTATAAAGGGGATGGAGATGTAAATACAATCATGTCTTTATTAGGGTACATATTTTCGAACAAGAAACAAGCTCATGAGCTACAGTTAGAGACATGAAAACAGAAAGCTTGCTTAGCGCTATTAGCATTAGCAAGAACAGGTAGAGAAACCAGAGACCTAGCATCTCAAAATAATATGCATTTTGTGATGAACCTCGTTTAAAACAAAACAAAGAAACTTAAATACAAGAAACGTAAAAGGTGCAAAAAACAAACAAACAAAGAGGCACATAATGCCCTGTGTGAGACAATCGTCCATAAAGAACTGCTGCCAAAGTGCGTTACAGGTGGCACAGGACAGCCACTCAACCACCTAGCGGGGACACTAAGGCTGGTGGTGGCGCTGTTGAGTCATGAGGCTCTGTGTCTGGAGCATGGTGTAAGAGCAAGCCAGAGTCAGGTGGAAGATTAGCATAATATCTGGGACTTGGCATGTGGATCAGAACTTGGTGTAGGCACTGGGTCAGAACTTGGAATGGTCTCTGGAGTGGTTTATGGGTTCCGTGTTCCCTGTTGAGTCCGGTTCCTCTCAAGGTTTCTTCCTATTACCATCTCGGGGAGTTCTTCCGTCAGCACCGTCACTCTCGGCTTGTTCATCAGGGCAATCCGATCAATGTGATCTACCTCGGCATAATTTTTTTTTTCACCCTAAGAACAAAAATTTTAACGAGCGAGCGAACATGAGCCGTTCAAAACTTGTTTGTTTGTCAGTGGAAAGCCAAGCGAAGCAAGCCAAGCATCACAATTTATTTATTTTTTTTGCATTTTGTACAACGTTTAGTGAAGACCTACAGTAGCACCATGCGTCTCAAGAACTCGCCTCCGGCACTCTTAGCATGCTGCATACATACTTCCTCACACTTCTCAAAATCATTTCCATTATTTTTTTATTCTGTTAAGCTGCTTTTCAACAAAAGACCATTGTTCTATAGGAATTAAAATGAAATGAATTGTTTTTGGTGTGAGACTGTAGTGGGAAAGGCCGCCTCTTTAACCTGGCATGAAAGCTAGAAGACCTGATCAGAATGACATCCTCAAAATCTGCTGGCGGAGTAAACAATGTCCATGAAGCCACCGAGCGGGGCAAGCATGATAAAGGTTGAATAAGCAGGGCATGGCTGGAGTTGTGGGTAAGGCAGGACAGGGCATGGCATGAGCAGAGCAGGACTGGGACGGGGCATAGCACCTGGTCTGGGAGGCTCATCAACCTGCAGGGAGCTGGACTGTAGAGATTTACATTTATTGCATTAAGACGCCCTTATCCAGAGCAACTTCTATTGATCTCATTATACGTCTGAGCAGTTGAGGGTTGAGGGTCCTGCTTAAGGTAACTTGGTGCTGCTGGGCTTTGAACCTTTGATCAATGAATCATTAGTCCAGCATCTTAACCCCTGAGCTACCCCTGCCCCGGGAGATAGCCTGGGTGACCTCCAGAGTGGACTGAGCAGGGAGCATGATGCAATCAGGAGCATGGTGCGGGGAGTCGCCCCGGGTCGTTTCACCCTGGTCACCACGGTGCTCACTGCTCTTCGCCCTTTTGTTGGATCATGGTGAGGAGAGAATGAATCAGATCCGGTCTCTTTCCCCGATTTGGATCCATCGGTGAAATCGGTTTCACAAGACAAATCCCGGGATGGAGGGGCAAACTTAAATCCATTGTAGGGGGCGGGCACCAGCTGCTTCTGCCTCTGAGGAACGCTGATTGCGCCGCATGTACAAGTTACTTCATCATTATTTCATCACTTCATCACTTCATCGCTCTCATCTCATGGCGTAGTTATGGAGTGAAGCGGCTCTTAAGGAGTCTAGATTATATGCCTCGCAGACATGGGGAATAAATTATGTATCATTACACACACACTCACACATTCTTACACATTTTCCTGTTTTCACAAGTCAGGAAGTGTGTGTAATGTGTTTCGGCATGTTTATATGGAAAGTTTTGTTCATGCAAGTGCTCTGTGAGGTCTTCTTCTTTTTTACCAATCTGTGTGTGTGTGTGTGTGTGTGTGTGTGTGTGTGTGTGTGTGTGTGTGTGTGTTATAGGTTATCAGTGACTCTCTCGTGTCCTCTCGACCTGACACTTTTCCCCATGGACACTCAGAGATGCAAGATGCAGCTGGAGAGCTGTGAGTAAACCAAGTCACTGTAAACACACAGACGTTGATTACTTTCCAATAACAGCACACCCACACGTCTCTTAATCCTGTCATGCCACAGGAAAGTGTCTCCCGCACAAATCTCTGAGAGCGAGCTGTTACTATAAAAACGATAACGTGTCCATATTAATACAACCTGCACCCCTGATAGAGCTGCTGTTATAGAGAATTTGGACATTCAGTGTGTGTGTGTGTGTGTGTGTGTGTGTGTGTGTGTGTGCGCAGTCGGCTACACCACAGATGACCTGCAGTTCATGTGGCAGTCTGGAGATCCAGTCCAGATGGATGAAATTGCTCTACCTCAGTTTGATATCAGACAGGAGGACATCGAGTACGGAAACTGCACCAAATTTTACGCAGGAACCGGTGAGAAAAACAACGCTCGATTTTAAAGGGAAATTTAACATTTAATGCTCTGCTCGACTTTTTGGCAGAGCACATTCTGTGTTGCTGTGTTATATTGAAAAATGTATTGAGTCTTACCAGATTGATCCCTCTCTACCATTCGGTTGAGGTATGCTATACAAAAAAAAATTATAATAAAAAGACTAAATCACTTTTTTAATAGTGTGCCATGTTTGTGAGTTTTTCTGATTTAAAAAAAAAAAATTGGAAATATACAGATACTTTTACCATGACGTGACATCTCAACCATTTGGAAGAGGCTTTTATACTGTATCGAGTCCCAACAGGGCTTAAGAGTTAATCACATCATGCTGCCGCTTTGATCTTTTGATCTGATTGTGGTGCAGGTTACTACACCTGTGTGGAGGTGATCTTCACCCTCAGGAGACAGGTGGGCTTCTACATGATGGGCGTGTACGCTCCTACGCTGCTCATCGTCGTGCTCTCCTGGCTCTCCTTCTGGATAAATCCGGATGCCAGCGCTGCTCGAGTCCCACTGGGTAATCAGATAAACATTTCTTCAGGGAGAGCGAGGCTTATCAGGAGGCATTTTTATTAGCATCACCACTAAAGATAAACCTGAACTGATACGGTCATGTGACCAAATCATCATTACGCTTTTTTTTTCTCCTAGTCGAGGCAGAAGTCAACATAAAATGTAATTCTTTGCCTTGTGACATGGATTATTAGTAGATATATAAAATCAGCAAAGAGCATTAATATGAAATGAGTTTAATTAGTCACTTATAATGGATAAAAACGCCACAGTTTAATTAAAACCAGTAATTAATGCTAATCACTGAAAAGGAAAAAAAATAGTCCAAGTATTAATTTTTCATAATTTTAATAACTTTCATAATTTGGTTGCCTGTTCATGTCTTTATATATGTTGTTAATCTTTCGACTTATATATATACTGTATACAGTACGTGTATATGTGTATATAAAATATGTATGTATAAATATAAGCGACGCATCTTTCTGTAGCACGTTTGAGATTTGTTCCTTGTCTCTCTTCGTGGCTCTTCGTACCAGCACCTTAATTTTCTCTTCCTCCTCTCCATCTTAGTGTATTTGTTCCATTCAAGGTTACTCTTCATCCCATAATGCACTTCTGTACAGTCCACATGCCATCCCATAATGCCCCTGAGTACGGTGAGTGTGTTCGCTCTCAGGTTATTTCCTTTTTTTTTTAAAGTCTTTTGTTCGTTACTCAGTTGGTTAGCTGTAGTTAGTAGTTGGTTCTCTCCTGTAATTTGCTCGTCCTGCTCCGTCTGAGGCTCCACATGGCAGAGCTGCTGCTGATTAATCGCTACTTGCTGCTGTAACTCTCGGTACTTGGTGCTTTAAGCTGGTAGATTGTTTCTTGTGTGTGACCCCTTGACCCTGTGTAGGTCTCTGACCTCTGGTTGACCCCCCCCCCCCCCCTTGTTCCCTCTGTAGGGATCCTGTCGGTCCTCTCGCTGTCCTCAGAGTGCACTTCTCTGGCCTCAGAGCTGCCCAAGGTGTCGTACGTGAAGGCCATCGATATCTGGCTGATCGCGTGCTTGCTGTTCGGCTTCGCCTCGCTGGTGGAGTACGCCGTGGTGCAGGTGATGCTCAACAGCCCCAAACTGCTGGAGGCCGAGAAGGCCCGGATCGCCAGCCGAGAGAAAGCCGAGAGCCGAGTGACCCCGAAACTGAACAGTCTGAACGGAGCCGGAGGAACGCCGCTGCACATCAGCACTCTACAGGTCACAACACACACACACACACACACACACACACACACAGAGTTTGTAACCCTATATTGCTTTTTATTTTGTTTTTCCTTTTATCATCATTATTAAACATTCATTAAAATACATTTTTGTTGATTTGTTTTAGTAGTTTATTCCTTCCGTCTTAATTAAAGTATTTTCTCTATTTCCTTGTTCTTTGACACACTCTCTCACTCTCTCTCTCTCTCTCTCTCTCTCTATCAGGTGACGGAGACGCGCTGTAAGAAGGTTTGCACGTCGAAGTCGGACCTGCGCTCGAGTGACTTCAGCATCGTCGGTTCTCTCCCGCGAGACTTCGAGCTCTCGAACTTTGACTGCTACGGGAAGCCGATCGATGTCGGAAACGCGGCGGGAAAAACGCAGGCCAAAAACAACAAGAAGCCTCCTCCGGCCAAACCCGTCATCCCGTCTGCCGCCAAACGCATCGACCTCTACTCGCGCGCCCTCTTCCCTTTCTCCTTCCTCTTCTTTAACATCATCTACTGGTCTGTGTACCTGTGACCCTCCGTCCCTG
>JAAGKR010005129.1:0-12500 GCA_011419295.1 Clarias macrocephalus | reverse complement strand
AAAGTGCTGAAACTGGAGACTCCTTCCATAGCCGTTTATAAATTATTCCACTCGTTGGTATTCTGTGTGGAGTATAAACTGTACACGCCCTTGTGGATGAGCTGTTACTATAGAAAAAAATGACCCAACACTTTTTGGCCAATCAGAACGCAGAATCACGTTAAACCAAATCAATGACCATAGCAAAACTGTTACTCTTGTACATGAGTCAGGTGATTTAAAATCCTGAATGGATTAGTCTTAAATCCTTTCTTAACTTTATTTCTGCGTATGAATTACTGTACTGTGATTTCAGTCCCGTGTCACTGATACCCCCGGCTCCGTGAGCAGCGTTTATTATCAGGCGTGTGGGATTTCGCTGCGTGATTGCAGACTTTAAATGAAGTAAAAGACAAATACAAGAGAAATGAAACTCCAGCTCTGGGAGGTGACGTAGGAGGAACGAGCGCAGGAGGGGAAAGACAGGGCGGAAAAAAACCCAGACAGATCACCCACTCAGCGCTCCTACACCTGCTGGCTCGCTCCTAACGCACCTGTGGGCTTCGGCGCAGGTTAATCACACAGAGACGAGGACGATGAAAGTGCTTCAGAGCCTCCAAGTTTCATCGTCTCAGTTCTTACACCACAGAGATCCTACACCAATATGCTGTGAGGAGAGCTCAGTGCTGATCCAATCCATTGGCTGATAATTAGCAATATTCATATGTCTATTATTAATGAATATCTGCTCATAATAATCAATTATAATAATAATAATAATAATAATAATAATAATAATAATAATAATAATAATAATCTCATAAAAATTGAGAGAGCTTTACGCCTTGTCAGGTCGGCTATTAGTGACAGATGGAGTGACAGTAATGAGCCGGATACTGGAGTCTGATTGGCCAGAAGGCGTTGATTAATTCTATTAGGTCTATATTATTCTGCTCGATCTGACACGTTATTGTTTCCATAGTAACAGCGCTTTCGTAAAGGGGACGCTCCTTATAACTATATGTATAATTGTTGACATTAAATGATGTGTTTCTGTAACGTGTATGAACATACAGTAGCATGTAATCGTTAGCAAGTTGCTGTAGTGCAAAAGAAATCAAACACATGTGGCTGTTAGAGCGTAATAATCTACCGCAGGGTGTTTATGCTGTAAATCTGGCAATCGGAGATAATTTTAAACTGATTAAAGCTCTCGATGTTCATCGTGCTTATTGTTGTCTCTCGCGCCCCCTGCCCCCCCCCTCACAACCCCACAACCCCCCCCCCCCCCCCCACTCCCCGGGTCTTTTACAGTCCCGAGGTGGCACTACGTTTTTACAGCCATGGCTCCGAGCTCATTTCCTGTCTGACGAGTGATTTTGTACAACAGACTCGACACAGTGTGTGGAATGAGAGCCTTTATGGTTAAATCATATGGAAGATAATAAAGACAAATTTTTATCCCTGCGTTTATATTCATGCATAAAACAGAATGAATTAAGGAAAGGCTACAACTTTACATTACGGCACAGGAACAGCCGGAACACCGTAATTAAATACAAGACTAAAGCTATAAATGCTGTCTTAGATGTAATCTCTTTCTCATTTTTCTGCATGCAGTAATCTGCTGCTGTTTTAATAAAAGTACAAAAGATAAAAGGAACCTGTTTTTCACAGAGTGCTCCATTTATTGCAAAAGAAAAAAAGGAAATAAAAATGAGTGCCCCGTTATGCCCAGAAGTATAGAATTAGACCAAAAACGAAATATTTTTTGAACATTTCTTTAAATAAATTAGTAAAAAACTGAATATTCCAATAAACTAAACACATAGGATTATCGTTGTTTATTAAATTCCTTTTTTTTCAGTATTTAGCTATTTCAGTATTTAGCTAGTATTTTGCTCTTTTAAATGTTTAGAGCTTCTTTGTGTAAAACAAATAAAAAATTATTATTTTTAAAGAAATAGAATTTTCTAGAATAAGGAATAAATCTACTTAAAACCTCATTAATGCAGGAGGGTTTCTACTAATAATTTCTATTTAAAGGTCACTGGGTATTAAAATGTACAGTAACACCATAAACTAAATATAGAATTCATAAGAAGGTGTTGAAACTGCAGAAGGGGTCTAGAAAGAACCTTTTTTTCAGAATAGGTGACTTCTTTCAAAGAAAGAAAAAACAATTCTACATAGAACCTTGTTGATGAAATAAAGGTTCTGCTAAGAATTTTAAATCAACAATCACACAATGTTTTAACTGAACAGTTTTCGATTTCAAATTGATAGATAAAAGTTTTCAGCTTCCTTATACAAAGTCTTTTGGATCCTCTGAAAGAAAACTCTCGTTTCATTTAACATTTGAATGTTCCTCTAGAGAGGCATTTCTGAACCAAGATGCCCAGATAAAATCTAATCATAAAATGTAGAATTTTTCAATCTGGAGGTCATTATAGGTGCAGAAAACATTCAAAATTTGGACCTCCTTGATGCGACAAATGGTTCTACTTGGATCACTGTGATACTAATTACTCCTAAAGACAGAAGGGGTTCTTCAAAACTTGATTTAATTAGAACAGAGTTTCTAAGCTTCCTGAAGAGGCTCTATTTAGAATGTTCTTATAGAACCTTAGGCTATGATTTTATTTATAATATTTTATTTCTGCATGCAACAAAAACATTTTGAACATTTTTGAATTGAAGGTTACTTTCAAACACAATTTATGAAATAAAAAAACAAACTTAAATTTTCCACCCGCAACAAACCAAAAATGCCGTCTGCGTCTGTGTGCCGTGATTCTTTCTTCGCGTGTACCGTAGTGTGCAGTGTGCAGTCAGCGGTCAACCGAAATAAAACCGGGATTGAGAGAAGAAAAATTAAACATGTTTTATTTAACGTTATAAGATAACCTACATATATAATCTTACAATTTCTAATCACATTAAAAAAACTAACAAACTAAAATGATGTACATTAAATTAAATACTCATTATTTATTTTCCAAAGCCACAGGGAGCCGCAGCAGAGGGATGAAGGAGCCACATGTGTGCTTTGCCGACCCCCGTCGAATATTAGATAGATCGAATATTTAGCCAACACTGTACATAGACATGTGACTTGAATGAGAACAGAACCTCTGTGCGTGCGTACAGCATGACGTCATCAATCATTTCACAGCAGTGATAAAACAGAAAAAAAACCAACAACAACTAAATCATCCCGCCTGGCTTCCTCTCCTCTTCTGACCAACTGCTCGCTGTCCTTCAGAGCGAATCTATAATCATATTTATATTTTTGCTAAAATCTCCTCCATCGTTTGCAATAAATAAGCACTTGTACAAACTCTGGTGGGTTTTGGAGCGAGCGGGGACATATCGAGCTGCTGTTTCAGAGGAGAGGCACAATCGAGTCAGATAAAAGTCAGGTCACATGTAATTATGATAGTGATCCGAACATCGTGGCTTGTAACGTGAACACAGACTTAATGTGAACCCCAAAGGGCCAAACTGAGAAATATTTAGGAGTGATATTACTGTACAGGATTTCATTTCCTAAACCTACCTCCTACAGAATTCTGACTTGGTACCACAGAACTACACAGGTTCTGTTGACACTTTCACTTGTTTATGGAGTTTTGTTTTGCTCTAAACACAATCCATGCTGTAAAATAACTCCAGGTTACACAAGAGCTCTTCTTGGCTTTGCTAATAATTGAAAAATCGTTGCTCCGTCTTCGTGGGACTGCAGCCGGTTCTTTGTTCAGGTCAGCTCACACACACATTCTATTCCGTTCATGCTGCATTGCTCACTTTTTTTGTCATTATTGCATGATTTTCTTGAGAGTCATTCAGAAGTTCGAAATGAACATGGTTGAGATTGTGGAGACAGAGTACATCATTACCAGCTAAAGTCCAAGCTTATTTAATGCTGTGGATTGGATCAGGAGGTACCAGGTGGGCTGCACCATTGTGGGCTGCACATGTACCTACAGTAGAGCCGCGGCTCGGGTTTGAGTCCTGATCAGGGAATTAAATTCAGACACTGGAGGTTGCACAAGCCAGTGAGATCCTAGTACTTCGGCTGAACGTGGAGACATGGCAGGGTTGGGTCGGGAAGAGTGTAAAACCTTTATCCTAGTCTCATTGCTGAACCCTTACAGATTCAGATTTTTTATTCAGAACTTGGGTACTAATGCGTTATAGGAATTTGGCAGGATGAACATGAAAACTTTTACCATGGCTAGGAAGTACAGACAAAGACTCAGACAGTGGACTGACCTGGAACACAGACTACATACGGTATGAACAGGCTAATCAACCAAAAGTCTTCCTGAACACTAGTCAAAAACAGACAAATACAAATGCAGATGGATCATGACTAGAAATCTATAGAATCTTTTTTTGCAGGGTTAAACCCTCTTTATTAGGAAGGATCCAAGAATCATGATGAAATCTAAGTCTGAAGGTAAAATACCTCCAGAGGACTCCAGCTGGATTCTTTATTATTAAAGCAGACAGACAGAGAGTGGAGCCAAAGACAGCTTTGACATTTTTATAGGTGAGAATTATTGAGGACTAAAGACAAGCAAAAGTCTATACGGGGCAGCGGATGATGGGATGGAAGTCAGGGTGCATACAGGAATTAAATGAAGAAGCTCCTTAAACTAAACAGTATAAAACACTGCAAGGGTGAAGAGGCGGTAGAACAGGGTTGGTTGTGGTGGGTTTGGTAGGGAAGGACGAGGCAAGGATCCAGTGAGGAGGGACAGGTGAGGGTAAGGGGGAGTGTTCGGAGGTTGGGGAAGATATGGAAGATGAGGCAAGGTAGGGCAGAGTGAGGAAAGGTAGGCTGCAGCGGGGTGAGGCAGGGCATGTAGGAAGGCACAGTGAGGGTAAGAAAAGCTCCGGGGGTAGGGCAAGACAGATCGAGGCAGGGTGAGGTAGGGGAAGGGTGAGATAAGGCACAATGGGTGAGATCAGAGTCGGGTGGCATTTGGTGGGTAAAGGCGGTTGGGTTAGACCAAAATGGCGCGGGGCAAAGTGAGGTAGGGAAAGGAGGGGTAAGATAGGACAAGATGGGCAGGGTGGGACAATGAAGGCAAGGGTGGATCAAAATGGTGGGCTACAAGCTGGAACTTGGCGAGGGAGGGCAAGATAGGGAAAGATGGGGCAGGACAGAGTGAGGAATTGTGGTATGAGCGAGGGCAAGCTGGTGTAAAGTAGGGCAGGGGAAAGGAGGGGCGAAGGGAGGTAAAGTCGGGTTCATATGAAATTGTCTATGAGGCTTAAATTGCCCAGCGTAATGTTATTGTAAACATATTGGATATATTATATTTATGCTGGTATAGTCCCCGTGGTTTCAGGTGTACTTTACACATCACGCTCATCAGGAAGGACTTCCGTGGCACTTTTCGCTTCCAGCTTGTTCCTTCCTGACACTGTGTGAACAGATATTTTATGTAGGACTTTGCTCTTACTGTTGTCCTGCTCACGTTGTCTCCGAGGACCCTCGGCCTGGTTTCTTATATGAAAGTGTTATACTCGGCCCTGTGGCACGATGAATCTAATATTAGTTCCCTCTTTGTGTAGCGTATGTATGAATATTTAAGATTTAACCCTGAGGCTGAATGAGGAAATGATCTGAATCACAGATGTGTCACTGAGACATGAGATCTTCTCGGTTTTCTGACACAAGTGGGTGGCGGTTTAACATCGCGATTCAATGGTTAATGTAATTACTTTAAGTTGTACAGTAACTAGCAGGACGTTAGTCCTACATGTTACTATGTGAAGAGTCTCATGTCTCGCTTGTAGTTAGTTTCTTGTGGGCGTGGCATGTACAGAGAGGTGTGTTGTTGTCGTCGTTTGGTTTTAAAGGTAGTAGCTAGGTACAGTACAGCTTATGAAGAGAACTAGCTAAAGACAAATGAATTAACAGACAAATCATGATATAGTCTTGGCTTCGCACTAGGTCTGTTCTCAGGATTAGCAAAGCGTCCTAGTTATGCTAGCTCTAATAATCTTTGCTACTTCTGTCTGAGTTTTCTTTCTCTTTGAGGTGACTTTATAAATATTTAATAAGAGACTCTATAACGAGATAACCCTGGACCACGAGTGACACAGAACTGATCCGAGGCAGCATCACCAGAGACAAAGCTGGAATTCATTCCTTTAAAGTGTCACACCTCATTTGCATAAAGTTTAATCTCTTTGTGGACGACAGCATGATCGTGAGGACAGAAGTAAGTCCTCATTAGGTGACCATGATAAATCGGATGGTCCACGCAAGCCAAAATAAACGCCTCAGTCTTCAGCCAGAGTGTTATCTCTGTAAAGTGATTGTTGTTTAGCGTTCGGGTCGGATCGGGCCAGATCGCTCCCTGACGGGCGATGATTCTCTCTCTCGCTCCCCGTGACATGTGTTTCAGCCGTGTATCTCCTGCTGACCGGCTCAATCGATGCGGTTTCAATTAAAGAGACCTGCTGTTTCCCCCTGCATGAACCTGCAGGCCTCACACAGAGAGCAGCGCTGATCCGAATGAACCCAGCCACCTGGGAGAGAGAGCGAGAGAAACGGAGGATAAAGAAAGACAGAACGAACCAGAATGAACAGGTTAGACTCTGCTGTCGTGGGCTGAAAGAGGCTGGACCGGAGGCGGTGGCGCTCCGCTGGGTGCCAGAGGAACCAAATGTAGCACAAAAATACTTTGATCAGCAACTCTGACAGATGCGCAGCTGCAAATCACAGGTTTACGTTGAAGCGATCGCTCTAATGCATTAGCGTTTCTATGGTAACAGCTCATTCAGAGGACGTCTACAGAGGATGCTCGACTGTACGATTAACAGAAACGAGCTTAATCGTTGATGACTGCAGAAAAAGTGCTTCTGTAATATTTATGGAAGGAGTCTCCAGTTTAATAATAATAATAATAATAATAATATCCTCAATGAGTCTCAAGATTATTATTATTATTATTAGAGGTAAAGCTGAGACTGTAAGTTTAATGACACCGTCAGGACAGAGGAATTTACGCTTTTCTCTGGTTGCTCCTGGTCACGTGGTTATGGAACAAGTGTTTATACAGTTAAATGAAGCGCTGATTAATCTATTACACTGATTATTTTACTGAAATATCACAACACACAGTGTTTTATTCTTTACATCTTGTACAGTATGTTCCTTTTGAGATATCAGCAGTTAGACCATGTGACATTAGTTAACATTTGGAGATGGAGGAGGTTCACTGAGACCCAAGATACGTTTGTAATAAAAGTTGGATTTGTCTCATCTTCCTCAGGAATGGAGAAAGATAGAAAGAAAGAGAGATGGAGAAAAAGAAAGATGGAAAGAGAAAAAGATGGAGAATGTTTGAGATATGAACAGAGGTGGTGATCAGAAAAGGATACGGGAAGATGGACTGATGTTAGAGACATTCGGAGATATTGAGAGATGGAAAGAAATTGAGAAATGAAGAGAGGTTTAGAGATGGAGAGGTGGAAGCAAATATAGAGGTGGACAGATAGAGAGATGTTGAGAGGTGGACAAAGATAGAGAGAAGGAAAGAGGTGAAGCTGGAGATACACTGAGGTGCAGAAAGATGAAGAGGGATACGGAGGTGGAGAAAAAGAAAAAGTGTGAGAGATGGAGAAAGAGGAATAGAAAGGGATTGAGAGAGGGAAAGAACCAAAAGGATTGCGAGATGCAGATGTAGATAGGTGGAGTTGATAGGTGGAGATAGAGAGACATGGATAGATGGAAAGATGGAGAGTGGAGAGAGGAGAGACGTGCAGACATAAATAACTGGTGAGAAAGAGAGAAGGACGGATGGAGCGATGACTAGATGGGGTGATGAACAGTAGAGATGTTGGCGTATGGAGACAGATGAAGGGATGAAAGAAGGCAGTGATTGTGTTTCTCTTAATAAGAGATGCTGATTCCGACCTTTCTCCAGAGCAGCTCCTGACACATTCCTTAGCATTCCTCAGTGTTCCTCAGCATTCCTTAGTGTTCCTCAGTGTTCTTCAGTGTTCCTCAGCATTCCTTAGTGTTCCTCAGTGTTCTTCAGTGTTCCTCAGCATTCCTTAGTGTTCCTCAGTGTTCTTCAGTGTTCCTCAGCATTCCTTAGTGTTCCTCAGTGTTCTTCAGTGTTCCTCAGCATTCCTTAGTGTTCCTCAGTGTTCTTCAGTGTTCCTCAGCATTCCTTAGTGTTCCTCAGTGTTCTTCGCAGTTCCTCAGCATTCTTTAGTGTTCCTCAGTGTTCTCGTCTCATCTGTCCCACTGCCTCCAGACGTCCCAGCAGATTTAATCTCAGGCCCGATTAACTCGGAGACATTTGCTTTACTCTCCGACATCTAGTCCACTGGGAATATTCTGGATACAGCATAAAAGTTTGTACACCCTTACACTGATGAAACCAACAAGACACATATAATGAGATGCTGTTGTAGATAAAAGATGATAACAGCATCTCCACTCCACTCACCACTTTATTGTTGATTATCTTTTATATTAAACAATGTCTGAACAGTTATTATTATTATTATTATTATTATTATTATTATTATAGTTTAACCATTATTGTAAACTCTGCATACAGAATTGAGGATATAATTAAACTGATAAATAATGTTTAACCAGATTCAACATTAATTTAACGCTATGTTTCATAGCCCAGCCAGTCCCAGCCCTACACGAGGATGAATGAAACGCACGATTCTGCTCCTCTAGACAGGAAGTCGTCTGCGCTTTGGGTTTAGTAATCGTGTAAAACTGTGAGACATCCAGCATGACATGCAACTAACGCACACGCTCCAGACATTTCTGCCGTTACCATAGCGATGAGGTCGTCTCTGAACCCACTTTGTGCGTTGCGAAGCTGATACACACTTCTCTGTTGCCTAGCATAACATGCGCATGTGCGTGTGCGTGTGTGTGTGTGTGTGTGCGTGTGTGTGTGTGTGTCTGCACGCGTGGGTGGAATGTGATTTGTCCTGCCTGAGTGTGAAATCTCTAACACACACACACACACACACACACACACACACTAGGCTGAGGAAGGATACACACTCCTCTTTTCATGATCACCATGGTGATGGCTCTCCTGTTCAAAGTGCATTTACATAACGCAGATGTTTTTCTTTCTTTCTTTTTTTATTTTTTTTATTCCAGCCAGTTTCCACCTCAGACCAAATATGGGATTCTTTGGCTTTGCACTGGAGCTATGATCCTAATAACGCTAATGAGTAAGTGGGCTAGCCCCACGTGCAAAACACATCTAAATCATTATATACTTAGAAAAACTAATTAAATATAAAATACTATAAGCTTCCTTTTCATGTTAGCTGCAGATAAACTACGACTTTAGAAACGTGTGTCAGGAAAACTCATTAACTAATCAGCAACCTGCTCCTGATAGCTCCACCCACAACTTCCACCAGAGCAGAAACCACACACCGCTTTGTTAGAACCTTGTAATCTTCTCAAACTGAAACAAACCATTACGGCTAAGGGCGAGCCCTGAGGTACACCACACGCCATATTTTAATGGGAATCTAAAATGCTTACTTCTGTGGTTTCGAAGCAATTCACACCTGCAGGAGGAACCCCGGGGGATCTCATGGAGCTTCTCGGATGAATTTACACACTTACAGCCACAGTAACACAGCATACTGTACGTGTTCGGACATCTTTCGATACAGTTTGAGAAAACTGCGTCAGAGCAGGGACTTTTCGACAAAAAAAATGAACTTCAGACGTCTCTTTCTTTTCCAACAACGGTTTTATTGTGAGGAATAAATACATTTGTTCAGGTTTTTATTTTGTTCATGAATTGAGATATAAAGATTCTTTAGATTTTCTCTCTAATTTAGTCGTAGCCAATTCCCACCTGTCATTAGGGCACTCCCCAATCAAGGAGGCCAAAGACTATCAGGTGTTTTCACATGCACTAGTTGTACGAATCTTTTCAAACTTGTCACATAATCACCACTGGAGGGCGGAGTAACACACTCGGAGGACAGCGCTATCCGCTCTTTCCGCTTGTGTGACCTCACAGACACACGTGATCGGCTGTAGAGCCGTGATTGATGTGATTTGATATGATAGCATTAAGTGCCTCCCGTCCCGCCCCTCCGAGAGAGCTCGGCCAATCAGCTCTCTCCAGGCCTCCGGCTGCGGGAGGCTACAGCATCACCCGGGAATCAATCTCGAGATCTCCAGATGATAGGGCAAGCGGTAAATTTCTAAACAAAGTGTTTAGTTTAGAGAACAAATAACTAAACATTAGAGAAGGTCAAAGCGGTTCAGAGTTGCAGGATGCAGTTATCAGGGTAAATGTAAAGCGAGGGAGAATACATACAGTAAATCATACAAATATTATAAAAAAAAAAGGGGGTGCAAACTTTTAAACAGACAGCATTTCATGTTTTTTTTTTCACTCTTGATCATTTAATATGCAAATTAATAATGCAGTTCAGATTTGTGATATTAAAGGAAACTAATGGATCTTATCCAGATAAATTACCCACTTTTGTGATCAATGTCGTGAATATCATCAAAAACATGTAAATATTTAAGGAATTGTATAAAAAAATCTGAATTTCTGAATCTTATTTTTTAAGCTATATAGATATTTTTTTTAATATTGCACTTGATTGTGCATGCAGAAACTTTAGCAAAAAAAAAAAGGAAATTCTCGCCCAAAAAATGGAGATTTTCAAAAACACACAAACACTGAAAAACTTGGATATTTGTGATAACGTAAAGAATGAAAAAAATATATATTTACAGTATATGGATATTTTGTTTATTAATATGTCTGTGTTATTTTCTCTGCATTAAGTTTTCACTGGATGTTTGTCTTCAGCAGAATTTCTTTTATAAACAAACTGTTTCCAGAAACATGAATAATCCTCTGAAGCTCTTCGAGGTCTCGCGGTTGTGTTGATCGCTCCTGTCTCGAATGTGAAGCGTCATTAAAGCGTCATTACTCAGACAGTCAGGACGGATTTAGATAGTGACACAGAGAGAAAGCTGATTGCGAAATTATTGGCACCCTTCATCGTCTGAGCAGAAACGGATTGTATGAACCGATTGTGATCTCAAAGTGATTGAGGTTTTCACTCGGACGGGTGGTGAGAAGCTCGAACGTTCCTCTCACTGAAATCTTCAGAAACATACAGAAACACAAGAACCCCCCAGCGACGTCCCGTCTCACGCTCACGCTGCGTTTAAACTGATGATCGATTCATTGATTCCTGCATCGAGTCTCGTTATTTATACTTCGCAGATGTTGGCTAAATCTCACCACACACACACACACACACACACACACACTGAGACTCACAGGGTGCGATGTTGCCATGGCAGCGGTGCTCCGTGATGATAAATGGAGGTTTTCGTTCTGTTTAACATCCTAAACTGTGACCTTTGGCGGTTTATTAAGACACTTTATTAAGATGATTTATTAAGACGCTGCCCCTGTTCCGGGTTTTCTCTCTGTCATCGTCTCCAGAAAGCTCAGTGACTGTTTTATTCAAATAAGGAACAAATCTCTGTGTGTGTGTGTGTGTGTGTGTGTGTGTGTGTGTGTGTGAGAGAGAGTGTGTGTGTGTGTGTGTGTGTGTGTGTGTGTGTGTGTGTGTGTGTGTGTGTGTTCGGTACTGTTCTAAGGAAAATCCTCAGTGACATGGTGATGTGATGTGATGAAACTGAGTTAACAGATTATTTTCATGCAGCAGCTGCTTTATTCCTCTTATACAACAGAAATATATATTTATATAGTTATATAGAAACAGTTTATATAGTTAAACATGTTAAAGCTTTGTTGTTTTTGTTGTTTTTTATCAGTTCTATTACTTTGAAGTTGATTTTGAAGTGTTTGTAGGTATTAGCATCCTTCTTAGTTTTTCCTGTAGGTTCATCCATCTCTCTATATATCATCCATCCATCATTCTATCCTTCTAGCTATCCATCTATCTGGGTATCTGTCTGTCCATATATTTGACTACATATCGTCCATCCATCCATCCATCCATCCATGCTTTCATCTGTTCATCCTTTTATCTGTCTATACTGTACTTCTATGCATCCATCTCTCCTTTCATTTATTTATCCATCCATCTATACTGTATACAGTATAATCGATTCGTCTTTCTATTCTCTCATCCACCTTTCAGTCCTGGATTTACACCCTCCCCCCCCCTCTCTCTCACACACACACACACACACACACACACACACACACACACACACACACACAATGAACACATCAGACAGACTTTATACAGGAAGGAAAACAGAACAGATGTTGTGTGTGTGTGTGTGTGTGTGTGTGTGTGTGTGTGTGTGTGTGTGTGTGTGTGTGTGTTCATTCACTTTACTTACTTTGATAATGAGATTTTTTTAAGTGTTCTCGGCAGGCAACAATCTCTCTCTCTCTCTCTCTCTCTCTCTCTCACACACACACACACACACACACACACACACACACACACACACACACACACATCACAGCTGTTCTGTT
>JAAGKR010005128.1:0-54049 GCA_011419295.1 Clarias macrocephalus | reverse complement strand
GACAATGGTGATGTGATTTTATAGGCACTTTAAAAAAAAAATTGTACATTGGTTGTTTGGTAAATAAAGTGACTCAGATTAAACCTTGACCACGTACATTTTGTGCTGATCCATTGTGTGGTGACATATAAACACTCACCAGATTCCTTCACTCACCCTAACTCTTTTCTTTCACATGTTTCATAATCCTGACTGCCTGACACACTCACTGCCATACCCTTTGGAGATAAGCCTATTTAGTTTGTGTGTGTGTGTGTGTGTGTGTGTGTGTGTGTGTGTGTGTGTGTGTGTGTGTGTGTGTGTGTGTGTGTGTGTGTGTGTGTGTGTGTGAGAAAGAGAAAAGAGAGAGACAGAGAGAGAGAGAGAGAAAGAGAACGTGTGTGTGTGTGTGTGTGTGTGTGTGTGTGTGTGTGTGTGTGTGTGTGTGTGTGTGTGTGTGTGTGTGTGTGTGTGTGTCCAGCCACGTGTCTCATGCTCCAACCAAAACTATATAAAGTTACTGTTTTCTCTGTGAGCTCTGTTTCAAGCCAGCAGATCAGTGAACAAAGAGCGACAATGAAGGTCTGGTTTATGCTGTTTCTGCTGCTGCCACTCTGCCTGGTTTTTACGGGTAATCATAACTTTATCTTCTTATTCTTTGTATGTAATTAAGAATTTTTTGTAATAATCGAATAGAATAATAAAAAAATTTCCAAACCCTGCTTACATTACTTAAATGTTACTTAAAAAGAGTTAGGTAAAAAAGTTTTCCAGGTACAATATACTTTTTAATTCAAAAGTTTTTTATATATTTATATAATGAAATTGACTTAAACAAGCAAACAAAGAAAAAAAAAAGGAATTATCGGTAGAAAATCAGTGTTCAAGTTGCCTGTTAATCTAATAGCAAGACAGAGGAAAGTAAAATGTTTCTTTTCTGTAAATGACTTATTAAGACATACTGTATATGTGATTAATGATTTTGAATGGTTGTCCATAGGGGAAGCAGCAGAATTTAAAATTGACTGCTATGGGGAGGATTTCCTAATGGTGAGGAACATGGTCCTGCATTGTACAAGCAAAGTTCAACAGGCGTGTTACACCAGATGTAAGCAGCATTGAATCTACCTGTATTTATCATTATGTCTACATAGTTAAGGTGTGGTCTCTCAAACACCAGGGCATTGATCCAGCAGAAATGTTGCATTGTACGGTGATATTTCATCTTGTAGATAGCTTTCAGTAGTGATGGATAGGAATTATACAAAGCATAAAACTGTTTTAATTGTTTTGTGTTGAAAACTGTTTGCCATGCACGCAGGATAATTTTTGACATGTATTTATGACATTTAAGTATCGTTCAGTCTGTCTATGTTTAATGTCTCTTTATTCCTGAATGTCTTCTAGCTTCTGGAGAGAAGGGCTGCATTCGAACAGAGTTCTGTGAGAGACCTGGCTGGAAATGCTGCTACACAGCGCTCTGCAATGCTTAACTTTAACAGCAGAGAGAGCTAGACTGACATCGAGGGCTAAATAATAATAATAATAATAATAATAATAATAATAATAATAATAATAATAATAATAATATCAATAATACACTAAACAGGATGCCTTTCTCTAGTTCATAAACTGTCTCTTTTTCTGTATTTTGTCGATAATAATGCACTTGATGTGGCATGATAAATAATTTAAGAAATGATTCCTCTGTAAGTCACGTGTAAAAATGCAGCATATTAATTTTTGTATGTGCAAAGGAATGAAGAGATTAAGTTTCTGTATAGCACATCATAGTTTGCATGTTTGCATGTAGATGTTGCACAACTATAATTTGTTAACAATGTAAACCATAAACAATGCGAACAATATTAACTGGTGTTCTGTAATGTCGCCAGGGATTCAACAAGCAAAATGATTTGAGGGAGAATCCAACAACCGTGCACTGGTTTTCCATCATATGCTTTTTGCCATGTTATCCGTTTCCTTTTCAGTCAAGAAGGTAAACAAAATGTAAAATACGCTTATGTGTCTAGCCCTGCAGAAAGTGTCTGCTCAAAACAGGCTGCTAATGAAGTTATATAAATGCATGTGATTAGATAAGCCGTCACAGTTAGGTTCACCCACGTGATGGCCAGACACACTTTGTCACAGGTTTTGTAGTTAACTCTCATCAACAGCTTGCAACTGTCATCCTAGAACAAAACAGTGCCAGCATTATGTCCATCATGTTGGTCTGAGAAACGTAGGAAAAAAGTCAATCAAATGAAACATCAGGTCCCAACAAAAAAACGATCCTGTTAACATGGCTTTGTCCACTTGTCCAGATCTGCCATTTCCTTTGTAGGTCAGTTAAGTGATGTCAGTGACGTCAGTCAGTGAGCTAGTGACGTCTGTAAAATTAGGCACAAACATTCTGCAATACACAGCCAGTCTGAGAACTGCCTTACCTTTGAAATCTTGTCATTTTGAGACGCACCTACAGTATACATGGCTCAAGTGGTAACCAAGAAGCTATACTGAACTTCTACTTGCCCTAAGTGCACATCTTTGACATACATCAGGCATTGCATTTGGCGCTGCCATTCATTACTGTAAATAATAATCTCATCTACAGTAGATCCCCCCATCACGTACTGAAATAATGCAGGAACCCTGAATAACTCGCACAGAAAATGTCACAAACTGGGTTAATCTGAATTGTGTGGATAAGGTCAGTTTTTCATGGGATATTGGAGTAAAAAAAAAAAAAAAAAGAGTTACAGTAAATAAAACTGAGCCAGTCACCTTAATTAACCCCAGGTCAAGCAGTGCCTTGAGTTCACACCAAAATGACTCTTATTTTCAAGCAACTGATATGGGTACAACCACACCCTAAATAGTCTCAGTTTTGTGCTATATGAGGTTACTGTGACCAGATTGAAGCAAAACACATCATGGCATAAATTGGGTGTTTTTTTTTGTTTGTTTGTTTTTTTACTACTGCTGGAGACACAGGAACACATTTGAAGTACATACTACAACCTCTATCCATCTTTCTTAACTCATAGTCCATGGCTCAGACTCACACTTCAGGATGAGATGTGGCAGGCATTTCAAAGCTGGAGTGGAAATGCAAATCTGCTGGAAATTGTTATGGCTTACCCACTGGTCTCACCTTGCTGCTTTCTGTCCCCTCCTTTTTTCTTATTCTTATTTATTCACTTGGTATATTCAAATGTATTTATGTACACGCTAACTTCATTTGATGTCGTTTAACCTTGGGGCCATAAAAGTTATCACCTCTCTGTTACAAATAATCAATTTTTCGATGAGCATTGGCTATGTACAGTACCTACAGTGCTGTAAAAAAAGAAATTTAATTTTTTTTTCACTATTTTTGCATATTACACTTAAATGATTCAGATCATCAAATAAATTTTAATTGTTTTATAACTTTAGTAAATGCAATAAATGCAATTTTTAAATGATTCATTCATTTATTAAGGGAAAAGGCTGGCTGAAGGGATGCATGCTAAAAGATCTCAAAATGATCTCAAGCAACACATCATGCCGTGAGCTAAAGAAATTCAAGAACAGATGAAATACAAAGTAATCAATCCGGAAAGAGTTCCAAGGCCATTTCGAAGGCTTTGGGACTCTTTTCACAGCCCATGCTCTAAACTACCCTGTTGTTGAATTATAACCCTGTTATAAACATTGACTAATACCAACTTTTATTTACAAGATCCTGGAAATGTTAAAGCACAGCAGGTATGCTCGTACCTACATATAAATAATATTCATGAACTTTCAGTCTAAATAAAACACAAGGTGTTCTACTTTAGGCTCACCGTATATTCTTTACACATACTACCTCTGGGTACAATTATTTGCAAACATATGTTTATTTGGAAATTTATAACTCAGCTTAAGTTATGTTTCCAAAAGCAGATGAACGTTTTCTAAGTGTCAACCCACAATACCAACGTTGCCTTGATACCAAGGTTTTTATGCAAGTTTTTTTTATAATATTGGTAATATTTTGAGTGGCTAGAACAGATTATCTCTCACTCACTCATCATCTATACCGCTTAATCCTGTATTCAGGGTCACGGGGAGCCTGGAGCCTATCCCAGGAGACTTAGGGCACGAGGCAGGATACACCCTGGACAGGGTGCCAGTCCATCGCAGGGCACAGAACAGATTATCTGCATTCATATTATTTTATCACAATACAAATTTTTGCCTTAAGAACTAGCTGTGTTTGCATTAGTGTCAAAGAACGTTTCTGATTACATAGTAACACTGTGAGTCTTGAAAAACTTTCAAAAGACCTTGGTGAGCTTGTTGACTCCAGTCTCTCCTTTGATGCTCATGTACGTGATATTATGAGGATAACAGTATTTCATCTCAGAAAGCTTGTTCAGGTATGAGAAAGAATGTAGCATCCTTACTATTGTGCTAAAAAATTTAGAGGACACTTCTTTGTGTTTCCTTAATAATTTATTCATATTTGTTCCTGTTTTTTAGCTGTTTAGAACCAGAAAATATTAGCACATCGTCCCTATCCATATAGCATACAGTAACATTTCACACAAATAACATTTTCCAATAAAGCACAAAATGGCCTTGAGTGAACTGGTCTTTTATTATCCACCATGCATATATTGTAAAAAGGTGCAGGATAATAAAGGCTACAAAAGGGGCAGATGTTTTTTTATTTTTTTTTTCATACAATGTGCTACAGATATGAAACAGCTTTCAAATTAAATTATGGGACTCTAGGCTGAAAACATTTGTGGAGGGTTTATGGGCCTCAAGTGCTTTGGGAAAGTATGATGTTTGGATGCCCACTTTCACAGTTAGGTTTGTTGACAGTGGAGTGGGTCCACTTTACTTCTCAGAGTGTACTCATGTCTGTGCTACTTGTGACTTTCCCTTTTTATTTATATGTTCATAGCTATTCTTGCCCGATTTGCTACACACTTGACAAGATGTGGTGACATAGCTTATGACAGGTTATGGTCACTAAACTGCTGGTTGTCCAAAAATAGTATGGGCTTTATAGATAGTTGGAATACCTTTCAGGAGAAAGCACTGGCTCTCCTGGCTCAGGTCTTATTTGACTGATTGTTATCAGTTTGTTGATGTAAATGGTATCAATTCTAAATGTACTAAAGTGAAATGTGGTGTTACAAGGGTTGTATTTAAGGCCCATTGCTATTTTTTGTTCACAAAGTAACTCTGAGGCGGCACGGTGGTTGCACATCCAGGGTCCGGGTTTGATTCCCAGCCAGGTTTGATTCCGGTCTCTGTGTGCATGGAGTTTGCATGTTCTCCCCATGCTTGGTGAGTTTCCTCCTGGTACTCTGGTTTCTGCCCACAGTCCAAAGACATGTAGGTTAGGTTAATTAGCATTCCCAATTTGGCCGTAGTGTGTGAATGAGTGTATGTGCCCTGCGATGGATTGGCACCTTGTCCAGGGTGTACCACGCCTTGTGCCCTAAGTCTCCTGCGATAGGCTCCAGGCCCCCCGTGACCCTGAATTCAGGATTAAGAGGAATAGATGATGTGTGAGTGAGTGAAAGTAACTCTGGATGACCTTTCTGTTTGATCATGTGCAGCAGTGAAAAACATTGCTGTAATTATTGATTCTAGTCTTTCATTTGAAGCTTATGTACAGTAGATAATATTACTAGAATAACCTTCTCAGATCTTAGAAATACTGTCAAGATGAGAAATAAAATGACACTTCATGATGCAGGTAAAACTAGTTCAGGCTTTTGTTACCTATAAGTTGGATGACTATTATGGTAATATTAACCTAATTATACTCGGTGCATAAACAAGATTCAGTTAGTCCAGTTAGTCCAGAATGTCAGCCAGCGTCCTTAGCATAACCTGAAAATATGAGAACATCACCCCTATCTTATTAACACTGCATTGGCTCCTAGTAAAATTTTATATTTATGTTAAAATACTATTACTGACCTATAAAGTACTAAATGGACTTGAACCACAGTTTCTGAAAGAACTACTAGAGTTTTATGGTCTGCTATGCCTACAGATGTGGCCATTAAGAATGTGTGCTTTTTCCCGCGAAAGGTCACATTTCATCTCATGCAGTGCTGCGGAATCCCACAAGCACCACTTAAGAACTTAAATAAATGTGTTGTGCTTCACTGAATATCTGCCAGAGGGCGCATGGAAGGACGTTATCTAAAAGCCATACCAAGTACAATGAAGAATTGTGTATAATTAGTTAGCCTAAAACAATATTGTTTCCAGTGCTGAAGCAAAAATGAATTTTATTTTGTTTTACAATAGATCTTTCATGACGAATGTATGTATATGTGCTTCATATTTTGTTCATAATAATGAAATAAGATGTCCTAAATTGTGCTTTCAAATTCATAATAAAAAGTTTGTTATATAGTTTTTAATGTCTTAACAGGGACAAAAAAATGAAAGACATGGCAATGCCTCAGTTTAAATGGTCTTAAAATTAATTGATTAATTAATCTGATAGTGTTAACTACAGTATGCGAATGTCCTGATTCGTGGATGTCAACATATCTTCGTTAAAACGTAAAAATGTGTCGACATTGTGGATTGAACATTGACACAATGTGTCAATATTTTTAAGTAAATATTAAGTAAATATTCTTACTGTATATGCACAAGAAGTGCTTCTGGCTTTTTATAATAATCAAAGGGTGCAGGCTGCTTTCAGTGCCCCATATTGTAAAAAAAAAAAAAAAAAATTACTTACAAAGTCACAAAGTTATTGAATATCCTTCCAAAAAATTTTTGGGACTTAGACACACTCAGTGTTTAAACCTATTTATTTAGTCAAGCCTTTTGTGAATAAATTTGCCTTAGGTAAAGGAGCAGATCTGGGGGATTCATTGTGTTATGGTGAACTGGTTAGTTTGGATGCTATCTTCCTCCATTGTCATTGATCACTAAGGCGTGTTGACAGTAATGTGACAGGTTGCTCTCTCTCTTTCTTTCTGTTGAACTACACATGGCACTCCTGAGTGAGCGATCCAGAACCAACCCTTCAGCCATCTGGATACATGGAGGCCGCTGGCTGCTGCTGCGGATGTCCTTGACTGGTTGTAATGCATATGGTGACTGGGGACAGTTCCACTTAATGACGATGAAGATGGACTTGGACTCTTGGAGTCTTTCTGTGATGACTTGTGACTGCAGCCGCTAAATAATTTAGGTTTTAAATTAAAAACTGTTTTGTACCTGAGTTTCCATCAGCAAAAGTGGACTTTATACGATATTAATTTAAACACCTTTTCATGGTAAAGTGGAACTACTCACAGTCACCACATGCATCCCAAGAAGACCACACAAGACCTTCATCCAATGAGATCTCCACCAGAGGGGGGCCTGACTCAGTGCTAGCTCAGGAGTGCCATTTGTAGCTCAACAGAGAGAGAGATAGAGAGAGGAAGAGAGACAGGGAGAGAAAGAGAGAAGAGAAGAGAAGAGAGAGGACAGTTAATTATGGTTATCTAACTGTCATGTACATAAGATGAATGGATATTTAGTGCAAGCAGGGAATCCGGCAGGACTAACTATAACAGCATGACTACAGTAAAAGGAAGAGCCAGAAGGAAACACAGGAATGAGGGATCCCTGGGAAGTAAAGCAACCAGTCACTCCACCGACAACAAATCTGAGTGATTATTGAGAGTGGGGAAGACAGCAGTGAATGCGATGGCATGGTGACTTAGTGGTTAACACTCTCACCTTGCAGCTCCAGGGTTTTGGTTCAGTTCCTGCTTTGGGTCTGTGTGCAAGAAGTTTGCATGTTCTATCCATGCTTGGGGTTACCCATATCCTACGGATACACCGGTTTCCGGTATACCCCACCTCGTCCTCTATCTCCTGGTATAGGCTGCAGGCTGTCTGTGACCCTGTATACAGGATAAAGCAGTATAGACTACAATTTTGCCTAGGACACAACAGATTCTAGAATTGCCTATGGCTGTGAATGTTTTTCCTTGAATAGCCTAATGACCGTAATTGCTAAAAACATGTTGCACTGCAGTCCCTGTCAATAAATAGTTAATAAAATTTGTGTTCAGTTATAATAAAATATTTTTGCATTTCATGTTTTTCATTTCTGTTAAACCATGTAGCAATTTTAAACTATATTTTATAGTTTATAGAAGGTATTTTATACACATAATAATGGTCAAAAGTTTGGGCACCTTTTCCAACAGTATTTTTTCGTTTTTATTATTTTCAACATTGAATATTAAAACTGAAGGTACCCAAACTTTGAAAGAAGAACATATGGAATTATGTACCAAACAAAAAAGTGTTAACCCAGAATATGTTTTATATTTGGCCAAAGTAGCTTTGATGACATCATGGCACAGTCAGGGCATTCTCTCACCAGCTAGTCACCTAAAATGGTTTTCAATTCACAAGTTTCAATTGAAAAGATTGTAGAGAGTTAATTTTCAGATTTTTTGCTTTCTTAATGTGCTTTAGACTGTCAGTTGCCATGTGAGGTAGGGTAGGAATGGAGCAATAGCCCTGTTACTACTAAAACTACTGTACAAATCCATATTATGGCAACACAGTTAAGTAAATGGAAAATATAATGTATCTCTACTTTGAGAAATGAAAGTCAGTCAGTCTTAAAACTCTTAAGAGCTTTGAATGTTTCTCCAAGTGCAGTTACCAAAAACATCAAATGCTTTGATAAAACTGTCTCTCAGGAGGACTGTCCAAGGAAAGGAAGGAAAAGCTACCTCTGCTGCAAAGAAAAACTAGAATGACCAGGCTCAGCAAATGCTGACTTACGGCACATCAGATTAAAGCCCACATACTGTAAATGCTTTTAGGAGACAGCGCGAGTCAGTTCTTCATGGTCGAACAGACAGCTTGCTTGGGTCAAGAAACGGGATGGCGTGGGGGTGACACACCAGTTTTGCAACTGGACAATGACCTGGCCTTCACAATCACCTGATTGAAATTCAATTGAGATGGTTTGAAATGAGTTAGACTAGAGAGTGAAAAATAAAAGCAGCCAACATGTACCTGATACCTGTGGTATTTCTAAAATTCACTTTCACTTTGTCATTATAGGGTGCTGAGTGTAAATTCATAAGAAAGACTTGGCAATATTTTAGAATACAGTATGTAATTAAATTTGGGAAATAATTCAATTTCTCATCTGATGCCCAGTGTTTTTGCAATAACTGCATAACTGCATGCACCCGTTCTTGGGGAGTGGCTTTTTTTTCTTGCAACCCTCTCATACAAGCCACATTTGTGCAGAATTTGTGATATTGTTGTCACATGCACACAATGACCACTCTGTCATATATTCCTGCAACTGCTTCAGAGTTGCTGTTGGCCTCTTAGTAGCCTCATCTCTCCTCCAGTTTGGAGTGATGTCCTGATCCAGGGTTGATCTGTGTTGTACCAAATAATTTTTACTTCTTAATAACAGACTTCATTGTGCTACTAGGCAGTGATCAAACTTTAAATTCTTCTTTTTTTTTTTTTTTTGCATTCATCTCCTGACTTGTAGCTGTGCATAATTTTACCCTGGAGATCTTGCCACCTGTTGGAGTGTTTTTAGAATAGCGTGGTCCTTTTCCAAATCACTGATTCTCTTATTTTTATTATTTATTTTTTCCCTGACATGTTGGTCTTCAATTCAGGCTGTGAAGCAACAAAATGTGATTATTTCAATGGGGGTTGATTCTTTTCTATACCTACTGTGTGTGTTTATATATATGGATTAATTTAGGGATTCATTTATAAATTTCAAATTTATTCTTGGATTTTTTTCACGCTGCTTTGTGGCAATTGGTTTATATATATTGTGGTACTGTCTGCTATTATATGATTTAAAAATGATATCGTAAATGAGAACTCCAAAACCTTTATGCAGTTTAAGTTCTACACATCAATGTAATACAACCGGGAAGTAAGTGGTACCGTTTAAAATGTGTAAACTATGTAAAGATCATTTACTTCTGAAAAAGTGAAGGAAAGTTGGGTTTCCTTTATAGGGCCTTTTTAATGGAAGAAGAAATGAAACACACTCTATTTATTTGTTCTGCATACAAGAGCTATTATGTGTGTGTTTATTTGCCTGTGCTGAGTGAGAACATCAGAACACAGACTTTGGTCTGTTTATTTGTGCTGTACATGTGCAGACAGTCTTGCTGAGTCCGTGGCTTTGATCCACAGTAAACTCATGTCCCCTTCCACCAAGTTCACTATTGACACATCAGTGCTTTACTGCTTATCCACTGTAATGCTGTTTATTTGAAGTGAAACCTTAGTGTGAATAGAACAGCTATTAGTGAATGAAATAAATAATTCATACAATGAACGCATGCCTTTACACATATGTGAGCACATGAGAAAATTAATTAAAAAAAAAGACAGTTTAAGTAGAGCAGTGTCACATAAAAATCCTCATAAGTGCAAAGTTATAAACTTAAAATCTGCTGAAAAATCCTGAGCTCACATTGCTGTCAGTGTGGTATTTCTGTGCATTTTCCATATTCAATAAATATTAGAAGTGTGTGATTTGTGGAGAGTTTTTGGCTATAAGTATGGCCCTGTGATATGCACTGAAAGCACACTTATATTTTGTTGAAAAAAAGTATTTTTCAGCCAGTCACAGGGGGCCCTCTTGTGGTGTGAAAAGTATAGAAACTTACATTTACATAACAAAATTTGGAAACGATTACCAGTATGCGTTATATTTTATATTATTCTATCATTAATAACTTGCAATTCAAATGCACAGATTAGGTGTTCTTGGTAATAGTTTTTTTTTAATGTACATTCCTTATTTTAAGATTTATTTAATTTTATTTTGTAGTATTTACTTTAATGGTTCTCCCCTTGTGGGACAGCCAAAGTACCCTTAAGTGTTCTAAATTTTAAATCAAAAGGTTGATCCTAAGGGGGAAAAAAAACACAATTATATAATTTTAAAATGAATGTTTATTTTCTAAAATCTTTAGTATTTTTCTGCCCATTGACAGGAATGCATGAAAGAAATAATGGCTCAAACACTGTTACAAGAAAAAAAAAAAAAAAAAAAAAAGGTTCATATGTATTGACAAAATTTTCATCACTTTTGCAACCAATTTCATGATATTCGTCACAAAGCAGTTATATGAAAACCAGCTCCTTTCCTACTAACTTATCCAATGCAGATCTGATTGTAAGCAAACTGGCGGTTGAGAAAGCTAGGAATTCTGGGAATTTCTTTCCAGGGTTCCTCATGTGGAGAGGGCCAATCACTGGAGATCCAGACCATTCCAGAAGAGTTCATTTTCCACTCCAGTTTTGCATCGTCTCACTCCTTCCTTTGTCGTCTCCCTCGTTCCTTTATACAAGGTAATTTCACACAGGAACAGAGACTGTAAATGCCGATGGAAACACTTAAGAAATTCTGACCACTGAAAACATAAAGATGAGTCTGATTACTGAATATCAGACATAGATCTGACCTGCCTAATAAGAGTCTATGCATTAATCCACAGTGCCATTTTAATTATATAAAAAAGTACTTACGATATCACACCTGCTGTTATCAAACAAAACACCTCTTCAAAAACAAACAAAAAAAATCCAATACATTTACCAATACCATATTCCACACTCTTCCAAAGAAAAAGCATAGCAAGGCCACTCGTGACATTCAAGAAACATTCCTAATGAAGCCCCTTATGTACACACGCATGTCAGGTAACATTGTTGTGAATTTCATTGGATGGGGGGGGTTTGAAAAAAAAAAAAAAAAAAACCTCAGATGTCAGTTTCACAAGTAAGGCCCTAAAGGCAAAATGTATCCAAAGAATTCCCAATTAAATCAAAATATCCAAGAACATCATCCCGTCTTTATTAAAGCTGCTTTCTAAATGCAGATTTAAGATCTTGTCCTGTTTTGTTTTTTATTATTATTATTTTAAACCAGCTGTTTTCAGTGTTGTTCTGCAGCATTGACGATTGCAGAACTGTCCAAAAAGCTTTTTTTCTTGTTGAACTTGACTTATTATTGTTATTGTACAGGATGCATTGCCACAGAGTTATATACATACAGAGGAACTATTATATACACATAGTATCCACATGTACAATGTACAAATGGGGTTTGGAAATGGCAGCCTGTGAAATCCCTGAACTTAGCCTGAAGCTGACCCGGTCAAAAAATAAAAGAAAAAAAGAAAGACCAAGGGCATGTTGTGTATGGAAATTTGTTGTAATTTTAAGGAGGTGATCAAAACGTCAAAGTAGAAGAGGAAGGTGACCCGGTCTGACCCTGAGCAAAGGAAGGGTGCCATTTTGCACTAAAGCTAAGTATTACAGCAAAAGCAGGTTCAAATTTGTCGACAGAAATTGAACAGGAGCGTTCTCTGAAAAACAGCAAAAGAATCATTTAAAAAACGTTAGCAATCCCAAAAGGCCTTATAAAGCAAAGGTTTAAAAAAAAAAAACAGCAGACCAGCTGAAGGCAAGAGGCTGTAGTAACACCACTGTTGGCGATACACCACACTGCACACCTTGGTAGGCATAGATCATCATCATCATCATCATCATCATCATTACATTCCATCTATTCCAACACTTCAAATGCCAAATTGGCTTTCTTGAACATGCACACCACCTACAGCTAGACCAGTATCAAATACACTCACAACTTTATATACTGAAAACTTTCATGTAAAAAAAAAAAAACATTAAAACACAGCATAAGTTCGTCATTTCACGTACCAAAATCTTTACAAAAACCTCCATGACTCTGCATGTGTATTTGATCCACACTTCTTAATACTACTGCCTTCATTATTCTTACAGTTTAAAGAGAAATCATGCATTACCACCAGACCTCATGCCTTTTTACATACATCCATCAGTTTCAATACTAAAACTTTCATCCATTCCTCGCAACAGCTGCGCAGTGCAATGCTGCACATGTACAGAAGATGTCGCCAGCAACACGTCTGAGACCAGGTTGCTTTTTGTTTTGTTTTGTTTTACGTGCTGTTCAAGTGTACTACTGTAGTTCTGAATCATATTGAGAAAAAGATGTGGGTGTTTAAATTACATCTTCAAAAGGTACTTATCATCCTCCTTACCCATGAGTGCATATTAGACACATCATACACAATGCACGGTGCAACACTAAGCACAGTGTCAGTAGGTGGTTATAACAAAGAATAGAAGTGAGAATGAGCAGTAAAAGGTTACACCAGTATGCAGCAGGAGTTCATGATTGGACAAGATGACCAAAAGGTATAAGGGGTTATAGGTAATAGTAAGCAGTCATGTAGAAAGAGCGCACAGGTTTTTAGTGCTTATAACAGAACGCAGGAGGTTGAAGAGTGTGCAGAAGTGCGCAAGTGGTTATTACAGTGAGCAGGTGGTTATAAGCACGAGCAGGAGTGATTAAGGGTTTTACCACTGAACAGGAGTGTATAATACTTAGCGTGAGATTCTAACAAAGAGGCTTCAACACTGAGTGAACAGGAATAAGCGATATGTTATGAGAGTGAGCAGGAGGTGGAGAGCGTGCTCAGGAGGTTATACGAGTGAGCCAGAGGTTGAGAGAGCACAAGCAGGAGGAAATGAGAGTGAGGAGAAGGTTGTGAAAGTGAGCAGGAGGTTGTGAGGGTGAGCAGCAGTGAACAGGAGGATATACAAGAGTGAGCAAAAAATCTAACAGTCTGGACAGCAAACACGATGTAACTGAAGCACCGTACCATTGTGTATGGTTTACAGAAATATCAAAGGCAAGGTGATAAGTGCATGCTGAAAACAGGTCTAGAGTCAGGATCACAGGCTGGTCTTCAGAGAGCTGGAGGCATCTTCCGATTGGTGTATCACTTTTTAAATTCTTAAAATATCTCTTTACCATTGGGAATAAAAAAAAAACAAAAAAAAAAAAAACAAAACAAGTGAGAGTGAAGAGCCACAGTGTTACTGCAGACCAGCAGAGGCTCTTGTGTGTTGCAACTCATGTTTAAAATACACAAAACACTGTTCGAGATTTTCTCCTATAGCTCAGTATCTTTGTCACAATGCATCACTGAAGTGGTGAAAAACACTCTGAGAAAGAGCAAGGAGAACAAGCAAAGATCTCTCTCCCACATTTGGACTAGGAAGGTGACCTACATGAGTGATCCTGAGTTCCCGCGAGAGGGAGGAAAGGAAGGTGCACCGACACCTTCTTGTGGAATGAAAGATGGCAAAAAAAAATAAAAACAATAAAGATAAAACGTCAGCTCATACATCTCCACATGATTTCATACAGACAGACACAGTCACACAGAGTTAAGACTCACTTAATCTACTCTCAAGATTTAAAAAAAATAATAATAAAATAAATCAGTTAAATGAACAGAATGAAAGAAGAAAGTCAGAAAATGAAATGAAGAGAAAAGCATTTAGAGTACAGACTAAAAAAAACAAAAAAAAAACACGTGTTTGAATATTAGGAGTTTAGCTCGAGTCTGTCGGAGGAAAGAAACGATGTTTGCGTGACAATTCATGCTGAAGACATTCAGACAGCCTGCTGATCTGATCTACGTGCACTGTGCTGGGCAGAGCTTAGAGACACAGGAGAAAATGTCCAGAAGAAAATGGCTTTGAACAAACTGCAGCCTCAGAATAAACATTGGTGTGTGTGTGTGTGTGTGTGTGTGTGTGTGTGTGTGTGTGTGTGTGTGTGTGTGTGTGTGTGTAATATGCTGATTATATGCCTAGTTGATCATGAATGTTTATTTATTATTAGCTTCACGTCATGCTTATAATTTGTCCATAATAATGCTATCTTGCGCAGAAGACGCCAATGAGCTCAGTGAGTGAGACGAGTCCATTCAATGAGTCAGTATTACCTGCCTGGCATGTTCAAAATATTCTTGGCTCAGGTAAAGATGCTATGCAGGCATTTCACAAAAAAAAAAAAAAAAAAAAAGTCTTAACATAAGCCTATATTCGATTTCACTAATTTCAGGTATATTTGCATTTATACTGGCTGATGTTTTATTCTGTGTTAAGTTTCACTACTAAATCCTCGTCAAAGCCATGTTTTTGGTATATGTGCCTCCGTGTGTGTGTGTGTGTGTGTGTGTGTGTGTGTGTGTGTGTGTGTGTGTGTGTGTGTGTGTCTTGGAGTAAGCCTCGTGTTTGCTGTAGTGTTTGTGTAGATCAGTGTATCCAGGCATGCTAGTGTCCTTTTCCTTATTTCCCACAGCTTTTATTAACATACTCGAAGCACGATTCCTCCTGGGCAACGCAACCGCGATACTTCATTCATTTTTTTTTACCTCTTTTCTCCATCTCAGACTATGACATACAAACACACGTTGAAAGAAACAAAGAAGAACCTGAAAAAAATTTTAACTTTAGGAGCCCCTGCGCATGCGCTGTAACCGTCACGGCAAGCCTCTTGCTTGTGGGTGGCGCACTCGAATGGAGACCGGGGATGATCACCTCAGCCGGCGGGTTTAAGAGGGCGGAGTGAAGGGTGTGCCCTCATCACTGGGCGTGGCCGTGTCATCGCTTGGCTCCAGACTGTCCTTTGGGCTCACCGTGCTATCGGAAGTGGGTGTGCGATCGTCTGGTTGAGGTGGAGTTTCATGCTCTTCCTGTTGTCCATTAGGGGTGGCATCCAGTTGCTCGGTGGGCGTTGGAGGTGGCGTATTGGCATCCGGTTCCATTCTGGCGATAGGCAGGGAGGTCGGGACAGCAGTCACGGGGGCCTGGACTCGTGTGCTCGAGTTGTGCAAAGGATCGCTCATGCCCATACAGCGCCACTGCATGATGCTAGTGTCCTTGCCCCCTGTCGACACCAGGTGTCTGTCGTTGTGCATGAAGCTAACGTTGGTCACGTGACTGCTGTGGGCACTGTACTTATGACTTGGGGCCTGTGATAAGAAGAGTTCAAAATGAGAAAAATTGTTCACTTTATTAGGAATACCTGTACACCTGCTCATACATGTGATTACCCAATTATGTGTTATTAGTGCAAGTCCAGTAGCAGAAGGGCTGGCTTGAGCATTGGTGGGCAATTCATCGCACATACATACCGTACACACGACATGCAATTGAACCACTTAACCAATTAACCTAATCTACTGTTAAAGGAAACCATAGCACCTGGATGAAACCCACCAAGCACTGGGAGAACAGGCAAACTCCATGCACACAGACCCTGGACCCTGGTGGTGCTAAGCCACCGTGCCGCCCTACAACATAACTATCAAATCTAGTGAAGGATATTTGAAATGAATGGCAGTGAATATGTTTCTATGGTGAGACACATAGCACTTATAGACTATGTGCCGGGTCTTTTAGGATGCTGGTACTGACCTTAGCTTTGGAGCAGGGGTACTGGAACAGATGCACCTTGCAAAAATCATCGGCCAGAGCGATGACTTTCCTGTTGTGAGATCTGACCAGAGCGTTGATGTCTGTGCCGTCTGAACCCTCCGGCCACACTCCTGTTCCACAACAATGACAAAACACCAAACACATCCACAGTGTCAGTTCGTCGAGGGTACGAGGGTAGATTCATACACACAAATATATGCACCATGTACCCAAAAAGCAGGCATATATATTTGAATAGCTTGAATAACAATAGTCATAGCATCTATTTATTTATGCTAATAGGGGGACCTCTGTATATACTGTACAGCCGTACACACACTCATACACACACTCATACACACATGATGTAAATCTGGAAGATGCTATCCTTCAAGCTGACTAAACCAAACCAAATTATACAGTATATATATACAAACATTAACATACAGTAAATGTCACAAGTCAACTTGACAAGGCATGTGGCATGTTTGTAAAACTTGGTGAGGTTACAGGAGAAACAAATAGAAAACTAGTGTAATCAGTGTATCACAATCTAAACAGAGACAAACAAGTAGAATTAAGAAATCAGTCCTAATCATATGTTGAAGGCAATCAGTATTGATTGATTCGAACCCCACAATGCAAACTCCTCATACTGACCGAAAACATGGAATCCCAGCACACACGTGTACGTAGCCCAGTCGATATCCTTACAATCAGAGCGGTTACGAATCAACTTACAGCCATTTGGAATGTCCCCTAAAAGGAAAAAGCAAGATTGAGGGAATGAGAATATAAGAGAGAAGAGAGGGACTTTATTAAACTTAAGGATGCAATACCTTCATCTGTTGAGTAATTTCATAATAGTAGTTTCTCATACTGACGCACACACTCATGCTCTAACGCACACACACGCATTCACACACACACACACACACACACGCGCATTCACACACACACACACACACACACACACACACACACGCGCGCATTCACACACACGCGCATTCACACACACGCGCATTCACACATGTTCCCGAGGCTACACACTCACAGTAGAGGATTTCATAGTCTCCTGAGTTGGACATAATGAACTTGTTGTCGGGGGACCAGTCAAGGTGTGTAATGTAGCTGGAATGTCCCTGAAGAAACAAACAAAAAAAAAAATCAGCTAGTGAGAAAAAAAGCTAACATATCTGTCGAAAATCCAATAGCAACAGTGCTAAGTATCTTAACATGTGTATACTGTACATCCAAAACTAAATGTTAATTTACTGTAGGACATAATTTACTGTTTGTCTGCTTTTAAAGTCAATTTCCTCTGCTTTCGAAATAAGACAGAAGAAGCTGATAAACAGCGCATCACCCATATAGAAACCCACTGACCACTTAAGAGTCTGAGTCTGATTCAGAATTCTGATTCTGCTCAATGACAGTCAGCTTTGATGAGAAAGATTTAATGTAGTTGTTCTTGGGACAAGTATTAAATACACTACTATTAAAGAAATAATCAGCAACTGACATTTTTAAATATTGAATAATGTCTAAACAAGCCTTTTCAAGATATTAAGTGTGTTTTATTGTCATCAAAATGGAATTAAACAGAAAATCAGATGCTATACATAATCACATATCCATCTGCTTTTATTACAAGGGACGCTCAAGTAAAACTGGGACTCTGGTGAATGAAGGTGTCAAACCGATTTACATTTACAGACATCAAGTACGGTGATGAGACTCTTAGCTGTAAAATATCATTTAAATGGTGCAAAAGTTTTAAGAAGGCTGTATGTCTGTGAATGACGATCCCAGCCGAGGTGGCTTGGCTCGGAGCCCACTGCAGTCGTTCCCCTGAACATTCAGAGAGTGAAACACCTGACGCTTAAAAATCAAAGAGATGCATCTGTCTCTGGGAACTGTACACACAATCATTCACCAGCACCACTTAAACGTTGCAGAAGAATACAGTCCTGACCTCACTCCAAGAACTTTTCCAGATGTTTCAGCCATTAAAGGAGTACCTGGGAGGCCAGCGTTTCACACATGAAGCGGGAAGTCCGATTATGGCTCTGGCGTACTGGGAAAACGTTCTACCTTGATGGTATCCAAGCAATGAGCTAAGTGCATTAGTGTAGCAGGAATAGTATGCAATTAACTGCATAACTAGCAAGTCATAATGTTAATGATGATTCATAAAGTTAATGTTTTTAAGCTTTCAAATGTAAAAATTTGACTTCATACAGAATTTCATCCCACACTCGCAGCTAAAAGAAAGAAACTTGATTTGTTCATTTTCATACATTTTGATTTGATTTGAACTAATTTCCTTCCCATTTTCTCATGTGCAAATGTTCATGCACGCTTTTTCAAGCCTGGGGGAGAAACTGCGGTAGTCACGTTCTCACAAACACACCTTTGTGTATGTACTTCACACATGCACTCTCACACGAAGCTGTATCATAAAGAGTTTTTTTAAAAAGGCAATGCTCCATCACCACATTCCCTAACCCACGTCACTAACACTGGCCTGCTGGGAAACTCCAACCACAACACTACGTCTTCTCCTGTCTGGCTCTTCTCCACACATGTATACACTCCTTTCCCAGCCCCCACCCTTCAGTGCCAGACGTGGTTTTATTATGCAGCTGTTGTGCAGCTGTGCAGACCCCTCCATTTGTATTCCAAACTAGCTTGATGTGTGTGTATACAGCCTCTGGTGTGAATAAAGTCACGAGCTGACCCTGCAACAATGTCTCTCTTTCCTCAACTGTGGCATGTGTTCCTCTGTCTCGTGCGAGCTTGCTGTTTTACTGGACCCTCAAACATTGCTTAACTACATCTGCATTCTCTCAGTCAACATCAGTAGAGCATCCATACACAGACTAGCGGATACACATACACACACACACAAACACAAGGATGTGTCTATCAGCAAATAACCTGTATTTCTGACCAGAAACCTGATTGGGCATTAAGAACGCAGTGGTGGAATACAGAGCATCCATATTGTGCCAACAGGCCTGAAACATTAGATCAGATTAAGATATTTAATTTCAATGCACAATCATGGATTCTTGACATACTGTGAATGCATGTGACTTTAGCTTGTTTGCAAAGTTTTGCAGCAATAAAACCCAAAAACAAACATTACAACATGTTTACCGTGGTGACAACAAGGGTAATCCTTCTTATTGTACGTGTTGACTATATTTCAAACATGAAGGATGCTTTTAAAGGAAACTGTATTCATGTGAGCTGGACCCTGTTTAGAAGCATAACAAAATGTCATGTTTTAGTTTAGTACTAAATAGAAAAAAATGCACCTAACAGTAATGACTCTGGTGGCCTGAAATTCATCTTGGTGGGTTTTCCAAAAAAATATACTGTATATAAATAAATGATTTCGCTGATCATACTGAGCTGCATGGCCAGAAATTTTAATCAGTCTTGAAACTACATAGTGTTTGAATCCAACTAAAATAAGTGTCTTTTGTGGACTGTTGAAATGTTGTTTTTTTTTGTATAACATAAAATGATATTTGAACCGCCTGGCTCAATAATTGCTCTGTCTGAGACATTAAAGAGGGACGTTAAGTGAAGGGTTGAGCTACGAGAGCAAAAACGCTGGCCCAAAAAAGAAAAGAAAAACAGGTCAAACAGAGGTGGGATTCATAACGTTCGGGCGAGTTCCAGCCCAGTGAGATGTGAAGCAGGTCACAGCCGAGCCAGCATCACGCTCCATAAACACTCCCCTCCACTGAGCTTCTAATAACATTCTGCTAGTCCCGTCAACAAATCTGCCTTACAGACACCTAAAGCAAATCTCGTGAGACGAGCTAACAGTTATTTCTATCGGTCCTATTAAAGGGCAATAATCTATACAAACTACTCCCTCTATCGCTCACACACGCGCACACTCTCACATTAAGACGTCAGATGTTACAACACCTACGGGAGAAATACGCTTACAGTACAAGCAGCTGACCTCGGTGAAGGTGAAATCCCTTAGTGAGGAACAAATGCACTTGAATGCAGACTTGAAGGTTTTGCTGACTTAAACCGAGTTGCGAAATAACAATGCATTAGCGAGGGACTCACAGAGCATTTCCCGTATCTGCTGTACTTGCGTCCATTATCTGACACTGTGTAGAGGTAAATGAAGTTATCGTGTGATCCCACTGCCAGCAGTGTGCCATCTGGGGAAGAAAAAAAAAAAAAAGAACGAAAAAAAGGGGTTACAGATTAAGCATACTGATTATTAAAAAAAAAAAACAACAACAAAAAAAAAACCCATAGACCACATAGAGGCAGTTTATATGGCCACATACTGTAGAGGACAGAATGTAGTTGGGCTGCACTACATGTTTTCCTGTCACAACTCAATTGGATTCTCGGTTTATACATCACATACCAGAGAAGAAACTGTCTATAACTGTTGCTATGGTGAAGTTTTCTATAAAATGTTTGTTTTCTTTCAGTTATTATTTATATTTTATCACCAAATGAGTATGGGGTCCCTATTCAGTCTGGTTCTTCTCAAGGTCGCATCTTTTCCTCGCCACTGTCGTCCTTGCTTGCTCATCAGGGGTCTGATAATTATGATTTATACATATTCTTTCACATGTGTCATACCCATTTTCCGAATTTATTTCCGACTACATGATGTCCTAAGGGTTTTATTCTATAAGTAGGATATAAATCATGCCACAAATGACTGCTTGAAAAATGACATTACTACTGTATGTACTATTATAACAATCTAAACTACGCATTTCTGAAGTGTCTTCTATACACTATTAAACTAGATGGCAAATGCCTTTTTGTCCCATTCATTTCCATAAAATTGATTCATCTAATAAAGCATAAAACACTAGATTAAAAAATGTCCAGCTGCTTTCAAGCATTAAACTGCATCCTGAAAGCTGTAGTGTGTACACCGTCTCACACACATTATACTCACCCACAGCGTAGCGCATCACTGACAGCTGCTCATTGCCGTCAGTGTGGATGGCCACCAGGTCCCTAGTCTCAGCATCTAAAACGTACCACCTGTACACACGTGCAAACACGAGAGCAAATGAGTGGATCATTGGAAACACAATAACACAAGCACATTATTTAGAAGCTGCAGACGAGAAGCAATTGCTGACTTACTTCCCTGAATGAGTGCCAATTGCAACCACAGCGCCGCTAGGGTGGAAGTCTGCACAGTGACCATGCTCCTGCCAGAGATGAAACAAATCACTATCATTATGGTCATCTATAACAAAGATGTCAAACTCAAGGCTAGCGGGCCAAACGCGATGCCTCTCTGTCTCGTTGCTTTGGTTCCGCAGAAACTTATAACTCAATTAAATAATGCAGAAATGGCCTGAAACTGTAAAATGTACTCACATCTCACAGTCCTGAAACATTCGTCTGTTGCTTTTGAAACATCTGCATATACAAAAGGATTCTGTGTACCTTTAGTGTGATTCATTGATTGATGTTAAATCCAAAAACATATTTTTGCCAATATGTATGAACACCAGTGGGTTGGGAGGACATTTACACTATGTTCCTAGCAAGGAACGGAAAGTGTCCACAAAGCTTTGATCATTACGGGTGTATACATAGTATTTATACTGTACATATACACTGCCTATTAAATCTCATCACCAACTAGTGAATACAAATAAAGTTGCTAGTTGCCCTTTTTTCTAACAAGTCTTATTAAGACTTAATAAAGAAAACAGATACACTTTTGAGCTTCAAAAAAAAAAAAAGTCTTAAACACTGATTAGCTTTTACTAACCACTCAAAGCTAAACCACTTTTAGCTTTGATTACACCATGCAATTGCCATGGCAGAGTTTCAACAACCTTATGCAACATCACAACATTTACTTCTGTCCATAGTTGCATTACATTTTGGCTTGTACTGCCGAACGACGAAATTGAACTACTCAGAAAAGTTGTCTCAGACGTCCACTAAAAATCCTGAATAGGGTTAAGAGGAGGATTTTTTGGTGGCCAATGCAATGGTGAAAATGATTCCTCCTTCACAGTTCAAATCCTGGAACATGCCCATGCCATCTTGGAAGAATAAATCCTTTATTTAGTACAATCAGGTCGTCAGCTGACTTCATTTTATTGCCACATAATGTTGCTGAGTCTAGACCTGACCAACTGAACCCACCTTAGGAAACTCAACCTCCTGCCTCCAGATGCTTGGACAGTGAACACCATGCATAATGGATACATCGCTTTATGCAATTCATTATCCATAATTTATGCAATTATGGATTTCACAACTATACAGAGTGCATTAGTCTCTCTGTGTGTGTACGTGCGTGTCTATACACAGCTATGTGGGCCCTTACGTCCAGCAGTCTGGTCCATTCCAGCGAATGATCCACTGAGTTCCACAGACACACCTGCCTGTCCTGTGCACAGGTGAGGAACAGGTCTTTAAATGGGTGAGAGGCCAAACCCCACAGCTCGTCTGTGTGACCCTATGGGATGAGGGAGAGAGAGAGAGAAAGATAAGGTATAATACATTTTAAGTGAAACGTCTAAAGCAAAATCCTTCCATATGAGGCGCAGAGGCAGAACTGGCCAGCACTGGGAGAGTGTGTGGAATTCTTTCTTCAGTCTGTTTACACTAGTACAAAATTGCTGGCAAAAATCTGCGTTAAAGCATGGCCAGTGTGCTGTGGAAAATCACAGACCAAATGCCACTGAGGTGGATATGAGCTTATGATTCATATCAGTCTGCAGGGATTTCTGCTCAAAGCATCTTTGCTTTTGGTTCCTAGTCATAAAGCAAATCTACAAACTCTCAGCCTGCACATCTGAGCCAGGTGTTTATGCACAGCAAAAGCAATGATCTCTTTAGATTCTTAAACTGCATTAACAGACTGTAGAAAAGCAGGAGGAGGAAAAGCATTGAAAAAAGAACATTAATGGACAAAGGACATTTGAACTACTAAATATCTATTAAAAAAAGTATATTGAAAAAAAATATAAAATAAATGGCCTTGGACGTTATGGAAATGTCAAGTTTTTAGTTAAAAAAAAAAAAAAAGTGTGCAAACAAACTAGATGGAGAAAAAGATAAGAAGAAAGAAGCCTCACCTGCACCTCCACCTGAAAGCCATCATTAAAGGTGCCCCTCAGGATAAAGTTACGTGACGTGCCCACGAGAAACTGCTCGCCCTTCCCCTCTGCAACGGCTCGAATGGTTCCGTACTGATCTGGAACCTAAAAGCGCACAGAGACCAAAATCAGCAATGCAAACCCTCTCTTTTGTTCAGTTTCTATTCAAGCTCAGTGGAAACGAACAAATAACAACCGCAAATGTTTATATAATGCTTTTAAAGCATGTATTTGAGCGTTCTTTTCTTCTAAACTCTCTGTGGGTCTGCGAAAACATCAGGATGTGGTTATTAATCATAGATCCCTTTGTGAACGCTAAAATCCTTCACGTGTGTATGTGTCGCCTATGAGTTGGAATAGGTGACAGCTCGTCTGCTTCGTGACCCACCTCGATGTCTCTCTCTGGGTTGAGGTCGTGGTCCCACAGGATGATCTTGTGGTCTTTACCTCCTCCGGTCAGGAGAGTGCCATTCCTCAGCTGACACAGTGTAAACACACTGCCATCGTGGGCTTTGATCTGACGGCTGATCTGAAATGCTCCAGAGAGAGAGAGGGAGGAAAACAGAAATAATATGTAAACAACTGCACGGATACTGCCAGGGTACTAGAAGTGTGTTTAGTTTCAGTTTAGAATCAATGACAGGAAAGTTAGTCCATGCAGAGAGAGAGAGAGAGAGAGAGAGAGAGAGAGAGAGAGAGAGAGAGAGAGGCGTGTTAGTGTAGTAACCACATGAGAGGAAACTGAGTGAGAAAGAGTAACTGGTCACAGTCATGAAAAACATTTGGATGTAATACAGGATCACTCTGAATGGCTCGCGTGTCAGGTTGAGAGCAGAAAGGGAAACATGATTGCTTAAATGGTGATTTCTCGGAATGAAGTACCACACATTTTTCTCATGGTTAATGCAGTTTGTGCAGTCAGACAATGATGCTGCTTTTAGCTCTTAGTATTGACAGTGAGGTTTCCTCTCTCTCTCTCTCTCTCTCTCTCATCCCCGGAGAATGAATAGAAAAATTCCAATCTATTTGCAAGACGTTTATCATAGCCTTAAGACTCAAAAACCCAAATTGAACACTAACCCATACACAAAATCTCTACAAAACAATACATTGTTTAACCAAACCCATAATCAAGACTTCTTGAACCAAAAGTACCTCGGGTTTGTTTGTTTTCGCGCAACACTAAGTGCCCTGTTTTTCTGCAGAATTTTGTGTCATGACTAATATGCAGCTCAATCAAAGGTTGTTCAGGTAGCACATGAATCCTGCAGGGGGCATCGTGTTAAAACGTCCCACAATGCAGGGGGCAAAATAAAGGCATGATTAATGTGTAAATCCTGGCAGCAGGCCTCACTGCAACTCCGCTGATCCTGTTCTGCAGCATGCTTCCAAAAACTATTAGCCCATTACAGGAAGACTGGAATTTGCAAACAAACTCACACCCAAACAGTCAAACATATAATCACATGCTCAGGTAATAGCTTTGGTGTGTGTAACATGGAGAGACAGAGTGCATCGCAGACACAGAAAATGCCATACCTTTCAGCCCTTTTCCTGGTGGCGGATCCGCTGTGCTGCGGGTCCAGATAAGCAGAACGCCCCCCGAGTCTCCGGTCAGGATGTCTCCGTTACTGAGGAAGGCCAGACACTGTACAAACTTGGGCTTTTCATATTTCTGAAGAAGAAGAAAAAAACCTTCAGATTTATTGAGAGCCCTTACACCAAAAAAGTACAATTTCATAATGGTTTGCATGATCCGTTCAGACACTTGGGAGCCTTCAACCAATCAAAAGCTGATGCGATATATGTATGCTGTGTGCCAGGTTGCCAGGTCCCAGCAATATTTTCATCTTAACTAAAACTCAAAAACTTTGTTGGACACAAGTTGACTGTGGTGAACTTCACAATTCTTTCAAAACTTGCCCAATCAGGCATATTAAAAGAGCTAAGAGATTTGAGATTTGTTCTGACAACACTATTTGAAATACACTGGTCTTAATATAGTCTTAGAATAATGCATTCATGAGGAATAAAATTAAACATCAATTTTGTAAAGTAAAAAAAAGAAAAATGGATGGATATTACAATGCATAAAGGATTGTTTTATAAGTACCTTGCATTCCAATCAAACTGAACTGTGAGCTGACTACAGTGATTCCCATCATTAAAACCTCCGCAATCAGAAAGAAAAATAGGATAGATAGGAAAAATCAGATAGGAAACCTGGATCTATTAGATGTCTGGCCGAATTGCACTGCCAAGAATTGAGTGTATTTGCATTTGTACTGCCATCTGTGCCCAGTGCTAAGATTGTGAAGTATGAAAGCCCACACTTGTGCAATCTGATTAAGTTCCTTTAGCAGTGCATGAATCACTGCAGAAGTACGAGTCTGCATGTGTTTATCTGCATTCACGTGTGTGTCCTCACCCCAAAGATGCCCTGCTTGCGAGCCAGAGAGTTGCCGTTCCATGTCCAGAAAAAGATGTGCGACTTGCCGCAGGTGACGATGGTGTTCGCGTCTGTTGGGTGAAACTCCACTGCTAGGACAACCTCGTTGGTAGTCTGAGAGAGAGAGAGAGAGAGAGAGAGAGAGAAAGAAAAGAAAGGGTTAAAGACATAATGTGGTGGAGGCAGCAAATAAGAGAAAGGAAAAGACTTTTTTCTGTGAATGAGCTTGTTAGGAAGGACACCATGATGATGTCATACAGCAAAACAAGGAAGCTACAGGAGTGAAGCAGGCGAAAGAGGAAACGGCAAACAAAAGACTGGAACAACAAGACTGATGATCGGGAAGAGGCAGTTAGCGAGGTAGGGAGGCGGGGAAGATGAAACATAATAATTCCACATGCAACATATTACTCCTCACTCCATCATACCTTAATCTCAGCAATTTTGGACTTCTTCTGCCAGTCCCACACCGTCAGCATGTGCTCATTGGAGTCGTCAACCACACTGAGATGGATACCCGAATCCTGAACACACACAAAACACGGCTATAATTAGAGTATTCAGACACTGATTCCATCAATCAAAGTAAATCAGTTCGTGATTAGTGAGAAAAACAAAAACAAAAGAGAGAAGTTTACAAACAAGATAATCCAACCCCATAAAACTTCACAGCAAATACTAATATTTAAGGGATAAATCTGAATCGCCTTGCTAAAGATGGGCACCATTTTATCAATCATATACGAGTAAAACTGGTGTCAGTATCACGGGCACTCAAGGCTCCACAAAGGCCAGGCCGTCTATTCTGATGCTACAGAAAAGCCAGTGCTGTCCACGAAAAAAAGGTACCGGAACACCCAGTGCATTACAGCCCGCCCCAAACGGGATCGAGCAGGCAAAGAGCCCAAGGTCGCAGACCCGGCGTCCAAACACCAGATACCAAAACGATCGAGCAGCCATGGGAAACGGCAGACAAACTAGTGTGATCCACAGAGGCCGCACCCCACAACCCAAAACACCCACAGGATCTCCTCCCACCATCCTGGTGCCAGCCACCACAGCACAAACCCAGAGTTCTTGTAGAGTCACACCCCGAGGGAACGGTGCTTCCCCACCGGCACAAAAGGGACCTACACAATACCGGGCATGATGTTTTATGTTGTAATGTAAGTTTTATGTTGTAATCTCACTTTAAAGCTGATCGGTGTGAACGATATTTATTTTCTTGGTCTGGGAGTTCCCGCAGGCTGTAATCAAGTCCTGAGGCGACACGTCTGCTCGGTGCTCCACAACAATGAGACATGGAAAGCTCAAATTTCCTATGCGGCTATATAATTTATTACTTTGAAAGACGACATGCAGCTTTTGTCAATATTGTTGCTGCTTTCCATGCACAAAAGCTGTTTTCACAGAATAGTGTGACCGTAGATCCCAGCATCTCCACCGCCGGGGGGGGGGACAAACAGGCTGAGGAATGACGTCATACCTTTTAGACATTTACAGTTGCAGTTAACAATGTAGAACATCCATTAAACAAGTGATAGGGTAACTGATATCAGGGGTAATACAACAGGTGTTCCCTTTATCACAATATACTTGTTTAATCTCTCTTTCAAATTAACATTTTATAATGCATGCTTTTATAAAGCCATTTTTCTGCTTTACAGTACAGTAATGCATTAATATGAGAAACTTGTCCTGGGGCCCGTTAATTCTGGGCTGTAACAGGAATGATTAACGCCTTTTGACCAATCAGTTTCAAGAGTTCAAAAGGCAGAAAAGGGCTGGGGCCCCACAACCACCATGTTGCTATTGTTGGGCCCTTGAGCAAGGCCCTTAACCCTCAATTGCTCAGATGTATAATGAAAAAAAAAAAAGTAAGTCGCTCTGGATAAGGGCATCTGCCAAAAAAAAAAAAAAAAAAAGGAATTGTATTACTATAAAGGAAAGTATTCTGAAACTGTGTTTAAAACATGTTTTCATAAGACATGTTTATGTGTAATAAAAGTAGCGTGGATGTGTGCAAAAGGGAACACTAATATTGGGCTGATTAGACAGGCTATGTGGTATTCTACACCTTCACATGCCTCCGGCTCAGCCTGACCAGTCAGCCTAGTTCTCTCACACACACGCACACACACGTTCATGTTTGAAAATTTGACAATTAAAGGTCAGGAATGAAATTAAAAAAAAAAAAAAACAAGAACAAGAACTAATCACTCACCGCTTTAGAAAAAGCAAGGGATCCCACTCCTCTTTCAAAGGTGCCCAGGCCAACAATTTGCAGAGTTTGCAGCGTGACAGAGTCCCAAACTCTCACATGGGGCTGCAGCGGCTGAAAGAGAACAAGATGCACGCAAGGACGGAGTTCAGGGGTTTTATTTTTAGTTAAGAGTAACAGAATTCGACACGCATGTTTTTATTTCAAAAACAAAAGATAGACAGCGGAGCTGCAAGACTTTATTCTATAATGAAGTACATGCATGGAGAGGCTGTCTGGTGCTGTATGTATAAACCTATAAACCTGCCCATCTCACGTTTGGAAGCGAGCGACCGAACACAAAAGCGCTGTGAGAAACCATTCACTACTGAGTTCACACCTATAGAGTTGACATGTTACAGAAGACACCTGCAGGACAAAGCTTGTATTGTGACACTGAAATGTGAGGAAGACAACACAGCTTGGTTTACCCTGCCATCCTTGTCCACTCCTGCGATCTGTCCCGTGGCAATTCGGATCTTATCCGGGTGAACAGCGAGACTGGTGAAGACGAAAAGGACAAAATAAATTAACTTTCAGACCACAATAAATAAATAAATAAAACCCCACAGTGGTACATTTCATACTGTAAATCATGTCATGAAACACATAATGATAACAGAGTCATTTATGCCAGTTGCGTCATGTAACGTTTGGGCAAAATACAAAATCATATTTGTTATTAAAATAAACAGTCAGAAATTAAGTGCAGATCAGATCATTATGACACAGACATACAGTAATCTCTAACATACAGATTATATGCCTACTTTAATTATCTTTATACATTTTACTCTTTTGTCACAGTACATCTCTTTCTTGCTTTATTTTTGGTCATACTCAAATTGAATGTCAAGAGACTTTTATCTCATTCTAATATGGACTTGCATGTCCTGTTAAAAAGCATGCATGTACACATCGGTACATTTTTTCACATGCTATCTGGTTATGAGACCAAACATTTATTTAAAAAAAAAATGCAATTTTAGCAAAAAAAAATTCATTCGATTTTGCTCTGCAGGATGGCGGCAGTTACCCGGCTGTAGTTGTAGGTTCAGAAGAATGAAGAAAGACCTCGCGTTCGCTGCTTTAGCAGCTGTTGCTAGGACTGCTACGAAATCCCAGCAAAACTGGTGCTGACTGATGATGTCAGCGTGCTACACATGTGCAGAGGCTAAAAGTCACAGGACTGCACGCTTTCATTCAAGTCGCATGACCGTGTATAGTTTTTGTATATAATACACTGTGTCAGAATTGATTCGAAAAACATCAACTTGTGCTTTCAAAAAGTCCTAAAAAAATCTGATCTGTGTTACATTAGACTAAAATCAGATTCGACTTACTTCAGGCTGGTAATGTGATTGTAGCCTTAAGCAGGAAAGCAAACGGACATGGCAAATGCCTTTTAAAAGTTTTTTTTTTTTTTTGGTTCTTTGTTAAACTAATCATCTTAAACCATCTGTTCTTTCCCAGTAACAAAACAAAACAAAAAAAGTAACCCAAAGCTTTGCATTATTTTCAATGATTTTAAAATGGGACAGCCTGTGCATAAGCATGTTAGACTGTGGAAGAAAAGAAAAGCATAAATACAATAAATCAAGCAGTGTACGAGCTTAACATCAGTCTAAAGAAAGCACAGCGGCTATTTCCTGGACAGCTCACTTTTCCCCACATCGCAAGTTGCTTAACATGGCAGACATTTACATCTCATTTCCACCTTCGCGCTGCTTATCTTTCAGCAGCACATTGCAACCAGGAACGATCGGCAGCAAACATCCAGGGGCCGAATGCTATAAATCAACTGCAATCTGGTGACTCGTGTTTTATGTTCAGCTCCATTTGCTACAGTAGCTGTAGGGGGGTTTGGAGTGAACTCACCATTTCACACAGTCAGTGTGTCCTAAGTAGTGACGCTGTGTCCGCTCTTCATAGTTAAAGAGCACAACCACTGAGGCAATGAAGTAGACGATCTCCCCAGTGGGCAACAAATAAACATTTGCCCGGCAGTCTCGGCCCCTGTAGCCATACCTGGTGTAAGGAGTCAAGGAAGAGGGAACCCTGAAGAGAGAAAATCTGAGACTTCGCTAGCAAAAATCATGTGTCGCCAAATGCATAATCAGAACACACACACCAACTAAGTACAACTAAGTAATTCATGCCAGTTGTGTTGAGTAAATTTGATTTCAAGATGTACATTTTATCTTGTATATAAACAGTAAAAACAGTCAGAACTTGGGTGCAGGTTATTATGGCACAGGGATATAATTATGTTCACATTCGACTGGAGCGTTGTTTTAAAGGTGCTTGGAAAACCTGATCAACAGGTACAGTAGGGCTGAAAAGCAGCACCAACATAAATAATCATTAATAATTGCCAGGTGTGTGCCAGGCTGGGCAAACCGGTTAGATGGTGCTATTTTTTGTTTTTGAATGATTATAAAGGAACATGTTCATATTCCAGCTTTTGATAGCAGGCACCATTTAATCTATTATTGGGGGAAAAAAAAAAAACAACAACAGTGGTTACATCTTAGCAACAAATTACAGGTTTACAATGTGTTATTACTTTCATCTGCCTCTGATCCAATCGCTGAGTTAAACATGCGCCAATCACCGTCACTCTTCACTCGACTGATTTCTGCCCATGCGAACACTGATGATCAAATAGTAACTGATTCATTCTGCTGATTAATCCTGCTGGCTATATTTCATCAATGCTTTTTACTGGGCCATTTATACATTTGCCAGTGTGTTTAGGAGCTAATGAGTGCAGGTGAAAGCACAGGAGCATAACAGCTATTAACAGCTGGTACATGCAGTGGCAGATTTAGATATGGGCGAAACAGGCAGTCATGCAGGGCGGCATCTTGCTGGGGCGGCACAGTCGCATTGTTTCATGTCAACATGTGGGTGAATTAACCATGTGAAGAACCTCATACACTAATACCCGCCCACCCCTCATTGGCCGTAATCCAGACAGTGATATCTATAGGAGTTTTCCATTCGACTGTGTGCGCGCGTACATGTGTTTGTGTGTGTGTGTGTGTATATATATATATATATATATATATATATATATATATATATATATATATATATATATATATTTAAAGGCATCATCGTACAACGCATGTATAAAATCATTCTATATTCTTTCCATGCATTTGCCTTCTTTTTTCATTTCTGAAAAAAGAAGGCAAATGCATTTCCTTTAAACTTCTTACAGATCATCTTAAATTCCCCAGCACAATCTTTCTCACACACATACACGTCAGTGCATTCTGTTATCTTTCTTATTAAAGGAACACGGAGACGTGTGATGTCGGTCCAGGTCACAGAGAGAGACACCGCAGGACAGTGCTGCAGAATGTTTTGGAAAGGATACACCCACTCCAGTTTGAGTTTCTCTGGGGGAAGCTCAGTTCGCACGTCGTCGTAGTTCTCGATGTCAGAAGGGATGAACATGGTGATTGGTCGTCCTCGCATGAACATTTTGATATAGTCGCCCTCTGCGGAAAGGTCACAAACGACATGTCAAGCGGTCTCTTCAACAGATGAGGCCTACGTTTAGCTGTGAACTTTTGCAATCTAATCCCGTGCAAGCTCAGGGAATGTAAAGTACTGTGCAGAAGCCCTGCGCCACCCCTCCTTTCTTTATATAAAATGAAATGTAGATTAAACCATCGAAATGGGAACAAACGTATTACTGCGGCAGGCTGCATAAAGATACAATTTAAAAACTGGTTGTTTATGTAACAACCTCAGCAGCAACCTCATTTCCCCTCTCTTCCAGTATATTAATCAACGCCCTGCTCATCTGTCATTATCTGCACCTGCACCTGTTTCTTACCTTAATGTGGATATTTTTTATGATTGAATGATTCACAGGTCTTCTGAAGCTTAACAAACAAAACCATTCCTCTGAAACTGGGCAGGTACAGGGGGACGGGACTGAAAATTAGAGCCTAAATCTTGCCAAAAAGGAGAGCCAAAAAGTCTTTCAGGAAGCCTGGAGAACTATTCCTCATGACTGCATTCAAAAACACAGGAAAGTCTGGCTCTCAGAAGCAAAATATGAAGAAATGAGGGGTGGCTCGAAACTTGTGCACAGTACAGTATGCACAAAAACTACATAGATCTTTTTAAAAATCTTAGCTTTTTCTGACTCGACTAGTAGCTAGGTAACCATTTAAATAACCGCTGAGGAAGTTAATTCTGTTCACATGCCCTTAATTCATTCTAAAAATCCAAGCAAATCAAATGAACAATTTAGTGTCGTGCAGAAGGCCAAAAGCAGTGCGTTAGATGCCCAAACTAGGCTGGGATTGAAAAGAAGAAAAGCAGAAGCATGAAACGGGAAAGACGGAATGACAGTCAAAGGGAGGAGGAGGAGGAGGAGGAGTGGATCTGTTAGAGCTTGAGGGTGTTTTGTGGTATTCCTGCTTCCCTTCTCTCCTATATTCAGATTTCTTCTTCATGGCCAACCAGTACATCGAGACTTAGAGGAAAAAAGAAACAGTACAGTTTTGATTTTAATTTACCTAAAAATAAATTAACCTTTTTTATTCTAGTGTCTTTTGCTTATAGGCACGTATAAGCCTCCCAGTATAACAGAACATTTGATTGATTTAGCAGTAAGAAATTCCCCATGTAAGCAGTTTAATGACTTTGTCTTCAAGATAAAGCTGAGACAGAGTCATCCCTTAAGACTAAGAAGATTTCAGTGGCTAGTGAATCACAATTCCTCTTTTAGATCAGATGATCTATATTAAAAACCACCCTTTCGAGTCTGGCTTTTCTCATTAGCTCTGTCTAGAAGGAAAAGCTTACGTTTGAATCATTAAAGAAAGATGGAGAGAAAATGTACGCTATGGTAAAATGTCGGTGAAAACGGAGATCAAAAAACAACGAGAGAGAGAGAGAGAGAGAGCGAGAGCGAGAGAGAGAGAGAGAGCGAGAGAGAGATGTCTGTTGATCTATCGACTAGATCAACATGTTATTAGAGGATGCTATTATGCGTATAATCATAATTAGTTATATATACATGTTATAAATAGCCATGCCAATAAAGCATACTTAATTAAAGAGAAATGTAAGTGACAGGCGCATGTCTTAAGCCCGGCAAAAATAAGCAGGAGACGGTGAGAGTATGCTCGTTTTGGGACGGCTGCTTCTTTCTTGCAGGGTGGGGGACGCTTACCTTGACTGTTTTTCTCACGAGTTGACATTTTTGCTGGTTATGAGACAGAAATAACATTTCTCAAAACAAACACGAATAGACCAGGAACAGAACAGCTATAGTGATCTGACGAACAAAAATGACAGCAGGAAGGTGGTGGTGGGTGTGGTGCTAATGGAAGAAGAGATGGGAAAGAGCTTTACCTTGGCTGATAACGGGATCTCTGTGTCTGGGGAGAGATAAGAGAAAAGTTAAACTTATGGAGGTAGAGATGCGCAAGAAGAAGGGGTGCTCGTAGATTACTAACTTCTCTGCGTTCTTCACGACTTTCGCCAGCAGTTTGGAAGTGGAGGCGGCTTTGACCAGCTTGTTCCTGTTCTCCTCTCCGCTCTCCCACGTGGTGCTCTGAGAGCGCTCCATTCCTCCACCACGCTTCGCACTGTGGCCCCTGGTGATGAATCAAACAGCACAAAAACACTCTAATTTCCATCTGTGCAAAAAAGCAGGAGGAATTAGAAACGCTGTTGCAGCAAACACACGCAAAGAGCACGGGTTAATATTCAGTGGAAAGGCATGCAAAGACCGGGGGATCGCTTTGCTCGCTATCGATTTGTATAAGAGACTGGAATTAATTCATGAATTAACAGGTTCAGATCACAACTGACGGCAGTAACAAAGCCACTCTCCAAATGTGCATGCCTTTCCTAAGTCTTTGGTTGATCCCAAACCTGGAATGACAGAAATAAAAAGAAAAATGCACCTTCATGATGAAGGACACAGTTAGTGTTATGCAGAGCTGTTGGAGGGGGGGGGAAGAAGAGTCCATGCATGCTGTAGGCCAGGCGTAAAGAGACAGCACACCCAACTCAATGTTTAGTATCCACACAGATTATTAACAACTCCAAACCCAGTCATTTGGCCAAAAAAGTAAGAGGCATTGAATCAAGTGAAGAAGACTGTATGAGCACAAAATCAGTACATGAAGAAGGAGAGAGAGAATTTAGAAAGGAAATAAAAACAGGAAGGAGAGAGAAAGGAGATAAGGATTTCTCATGCACAGCAACTGATCAGGGGGAAATGTTAAGATCACCGAAAACAACCTTGAGCTCTGGATCACTTCAGTGACACTAACCTCCATTCAGCACATCTGTTTAAAAGCATGTAACAATTGATTATATTATATTATATTAAATACTTTAGAACTATGTTGTACAGGTGCTTAGAAAATAAACGATCTAAACCAAACATCACTTATCTTTTATATTATTTATATATGAGGGTTGTACCAAAAGTAATGCAAAAGTGGCCACAACTTTTTATTACTCGACATAGGACAATCTCTACCTCTATACAATAGTTCTACCCAACATAGTCTCCAGGATAAGCGATGCATTTCCACCAACGTAGAACCCAACTCTCAAATCCTCTTTGAAAATCCCCTGTCGAAGTTGATGTTCTCCCGCTGGGTGGTTTGTATTCAATACAGGTTTTCCCTTCTTCACAGTTCTTCATCCATCTGTACACGTTGCTGTCGATGTCAATGATGCCGTCTCTGGAAAGCTTCTTTAGTGCACTGGGAGACCAACTGTAAAACTTCAACTGCGACAAAGCGAATAATATTTGTTTTTTTTAAGTTTGCCCGCTTTTGCATTACTTTCGGTACAACCCTCGTATATATAAATAATACAAAAGATAAGTGAGGTGGAGTAAGGTGTTAAGTTGACATTTCTACAGTACATACTGTATAGTAATTTAGCAAATCTTTTGTTAATCTTTATGGTTCTATTATGCAGCTTGAAATTTGAGATTTTATTTGCAGAGGTGGGTAGTAACGAGTTACGTTTACTCCGTTACATTTACTTGAGTAACTTTTTGGGAAAAAAAAATTACTGCTATGAGTAGTTTTACTGCAGCATACTTTTTACTTTTACTTGAGTAGGTTTGTGAAGAAGAAATACTACTCATACTCCGCTACATTCGGCTACGCGCAACTCGTTACTTTTCTAACCATTTATTCTACACATGCATCCAGTACTGTTTCACCAATCAGACGCAGTAACAATGATCACATGACTCCGTTTGACCAATCAGGTCAGGCGGCATAGTGGGGGAAAAAACCCTCAGCCGGTGTTCTATAAATTTTTCCTACCTATGAACCTCACTTGCGCATGTGCAAACAAAAGTTTCTGCATCTTTCTCTAACGCCCATAAATCCATGCTGATACTAGCGGGATCTTGCAGTGAGTACAGAATGCTTTTTTCATGTTGGTGTGATTATATGTTAACTTTAATTCACACACACATACAATAATTTATAATTATTATAATTATAATAAATCAGACATTGCGATTGAAACATTTACTCAGTACTTGAGTAGTCTTTTCACCGAATACTTTAACTCTTACTTCAGTAATATTTGCACTTTTCAATTTTAGCTACTCTTACTTGAGTAAATTTTTTGGCTACTCCACCCACCTCTGTTTATTTGACATAATAGTATATAATAGCATTTAATAGTATATACTGTAGACTAGTATAGTAATAGTATATAGTAATAATACTATTATCATTTAAAGCTTTTTAAAAAAAAAAAAATTTCTACAGCGTATAAATTAGTACATTGTTCTAGCTCAATTTTTTTTTACCCCTTCCTACAAATTATGATGTGCACAAAAAAACATTATTTAATACTTAATAAACTAAATCTGCGAATAAATTATCATTACATATTTAATAGAACTAATTGAAGGTTTGATTTAATGTGTTTTATGGGTATTTATGACGCAAAGCTGTCCTAAATGCTGAACATTCTTCCATGTTCTCCCTTATAGTCAGCATACTGTGTAAGGGCCAGTCGTGCTGTTTACAGGTTTGTAACCCTGTGTTACGATGTGTGTAAAAATCCCAGTACTACTTTATTATTACAAATTAAATGTCACGGTTTCACTAGCTCCAATTACCATGTTCTCTGGTGCTTCAATTACAGCTAGTGAAGAATGGGTTCACATGCAAGTGTGCCAGTGGTTGGAGGTACTTAGAAGAAGTCATGAGTGATCCATGGCTCATGCACACACACACACGCGCACACACACACACACGCGCACACACACACAAGAACATGGCCATTACTGCCGACGGCAAAGTTTATCATCATGAAGCAATCCCCGCACTGTTAACCTTGAGCAGGAAGGGAGCAGAAAAGAGGTTGCTTCAGGGTCCAGCAGATCAGACATGCTTCCCAAGCTAAGTGTGACTGCTGTATGAGAACATGTTTGTCCTTAATACTAAATGATAACTTAAATCCCAATATAGAGGGTGCCAGTGCAATGACGGATCACCTAGCAGCTGCTCCACTTTGTTGTCTTTAAACCGACTCTCAACGGTCCTGCTTCTCATGCCCTACCAGTACTTGAATAGAAACGAATGGCGGTTTGATAATACCCGAGGCTAAATAATAAAAGTAACAGAACTAAGCACTATGTGATCCTGTAGTGGTTCCATAAAAACCACTCAGCCATGTAGTTATGTACTCGCGTTAATGCAAGTGGAACTCTCATAATCCGTGTCTGCACAATAATACAATTGTTTGCAGATGCCTGGTCTGGCTAAATCCACTGACCTCGGCCCAGGCCTCGTCTGATCATTTATTACCTGCCCACTCCAACGTCAAGCCATGAAACTGAAATTTTGATGAAGGGCCTAATTAATATGTCACGACTTAGGCTAACTGGGTCAGACAGGCTGCAGTATGAAGATCTCGGGGAAACTTGGCTCTGAGCTCATTAAATCCATTCTGATTATAGTGCATGTGGAGTCAGCGCACGCACTTGAGTTAACGTTACATATACTGTACAGACATGTTCCAAGCTCACAATGTCACATGCTCGGTTACAGAATTTGAATTTCTTGCACAGTTCTGGAGGAGTGTTTCTGCTCTGACTAATTAGTCCAGAGAGGTGGTCAATCCCACTCACTGCAGGCCTGCTGCATACACTCTTGTGTTTTTCTTCAGAGGCTATAACCAATTACATGCGAGTCATACATTGTACAGATCTGACAGACGCAAACATCAGAACAACGGGGAGAAAACGGGGGGGGAAAAAGCACGACGGCTTCTTCTCCAAGTCCAGTTTGTGTTATCATTGACCTGACATTAATCTTTTCTTCATGTAGGATCTTTAAATTCAAGACAATGCATGACTTTTCACGTCTCCTATCTTTATTAGTAAACTGATGAAACTATCCAAAGCCTGATCATTAAGTCAAATCCCTGACATATTATACAGTACGTTATTCACTATCTGTGTTTAAGGGTTTGGGGAAAGTTTGGGTTACGAGCACAAGCAAAAGAATACAATTTTACGAAGCAAAAGATTGATTTGGGAAGCATGTCAAGCCTGTCCCTTAGCCAGAGGTAAAGTGCATAGTGAGTTTGTTGGCAGAGCTTTGCAGTACGCTGTAAAATTGCTGCAATGGATACTGGGAGGAACCTTTTGGCCGGGGAGGACCCCTTGCTCTCATGGATGGCCCTCTGGGCCTGGAGGGGATGAGGGGAAGGGGGTTGGCTGGAAGGGGACGGTGCCTGTGGCGTGCTGGGTGTTGAAGGGGGTTTATCGTTAGCTTGTGGTGGTTCTTCCTTCTCCTTGATCTCTTCTAGCAGATGCTTGTCTTTTTTCTTCTCCATGTCGCTGCAAAACAGGCCAACCAGGTCATGTGACAGAAAAAAGAGCATCGAGGTGAAATGGGCAAAAACATGGAAAAGATAAATAAGTAAAAAGAACAGAATACAGTATGTAGACGTCATTACTTCCTCCATCTTTAGTATCAACATGAACAATTTCTGTGCTTTGACAAAATTAATGAAGAAAATGAAGAAGGTCTAAAAAACAAACAAGCAAACAACAACAACAAAAAAAAAACACCCAGAACTTCCAGGCCCAAGTTTTAGAGAATAGCTAGCAGGTTCACTGCAGTGTCAGTTTGCTGTATTCAAGTGTACGGATGGCAAATCTCTCCAAACCATCTAGACAGATTTTCACTGGAATATTACACGCTGCAAAATGAACAGATTATTAGGAACCCAAAGATCCCATATAAATAAGGGATTAGAAATGGTATTTCCAAAGAAAAATGCATGACCTGGCATGACTTCAACACTGTGATTAGAACATAGTGTGCTTTGTCTCTCTCAAATGATCCGCGCAAGTTGAGCGCGCTTGTAAGCGTGTATTACCTTTTGGCTGCGGAGGACAGCGTCTCTTTCCTGGCTACGGACACCGTGGAGCTGTCTCTGTGAGACTTGCGGCCGCTGGAGCCACCGTTAGCGATACAGGACATGGAGAAAGCCTCGCGCAGCGATGCCTGACCTGCACGAGACATCAAGACAAAGTTCATTTATTTCATTAGAGTGTAGATACACACAGGTTTAAGTACCCATCTGTTCTTTCTAGAGCAAGTGATTAGACATTATTTCTACTGTTCTGGGGGCATATTTCCAACCGAAAGCACACTGGAGCATTTCCCACCATGTTCTGAGCGTTTGATGAGTTCTGGAAAGCTAGAAGAAGTCAGTAAAGGATAATGAAGAGAAGGAGGGCGGTGATGTAAGGAGATTTGAAAGTAGAGCTAAGGAGAACAGAGCGGAGAAAAGGTAGGGCGAATGTGCAGGATAAAAGGCAGCTTAATAAGGACAGGATACAGACAAGCTAATTGGATCACGGAGGAAGGGGTTAGGCCGGGCGAGCTGATCTAGAGAGCCACCACTCCTTAAAGGATAAACAAAAATACAAAACGCAGTCACACCTGAGGCTTATATAGAAAAGCCAGGCAGAGCGCATGCATTTACTCTTGCAGAATCAGATAACATTCAAATAAAATCATAACAACCCTAGGGAGGAAACACATCCCAGCACCATCCCTAAAAACAGGCCATGGACTCAACAATGTGTCTGTGTGTGTGAGAAATTCTTCCTGAAAAACAAGGCATTACTGTTTTTAGGTTGCAAACCTGTCAAACAAGGATTCTGATGAACAGATCCATATTATCCAGCTCAGATATAAAAATGTAAACTTTACAACGGAATTTAAAAGGGATTTATTGTTTTGGCACAAAGTTCAATTAAAGCTGATTAAGGGATGAGCCTGAACCCATCCCGGAACAAATCTCCGAATCATGCGATTGCATTGGTGAATCTCAAAGTGCCTTAATGAACAAATCTAACCTTAGCATGTCATTCTGACCCCCGTTGCAGCAGTTTGCATCAGCCACGCTATTTAAAACTCCCGTTCAGTGACGCGCTCCTGTAAAGGTCTGATTTAATTGCGCTGCTCTGCCCGTCGGATTCTCACGCGCATCTCTTCTCGTCCCAACAGACATGTTTGTAATTATTGTATATGACTGGGCCTTGTAATCTTAGCAGCTTAGTTTTGATTAATCACGTCTTCCGGCGTGGATGCGTCTTGGTGTTTGGGTTTGCCTGTGGTGGAAAAGGGATGATCTGGTGCTCGTTCCATTCGCTCGCAACAAAAACACACGCAACATGTGGCTCTTCTCAGCAGACTGCAGTGTGCGCATGCGCGTGTCTGTATATACAGCACGTGTGGGCCTGTAGAGTCTCACAAGATGCCATGTGATCCAACACAATGGAGGAAATCTCTGCTTTTTATCCGCAAGCATATCACAGACTTCCCTCTTTTTTATCCGCCAGACGCTATCAAGCGCCGCTAACAAATCCCGACAAGATCAGACATTATAAGGTATGGGCAGAATAAAAATTTTTAAAAAAAGAAAAAAAAACATTCGCTGTCTGAGACTTGAACAAACACCCAGGTGTAACCATTAGCACCCTACCAGACAGGAAAGATAAACAAACTCGAACAATGAGGACTAATCACAGCCAGAGATTTCTCATCGCAGACTGAAAACAGACTGACACACCATTTTACAGCCTTAAAAAGGTGACCGAGTTTCAATTAATCAGCAGTCATATCAGCTGCTTTCAACATCAACAAAAACAAACTACAATTACCTCTTTACACTTCATTATTGGTAATTATGTTATAATATAAATTATGACAATTTTACGTTTTATTTCCCGGCAAAGCTTTATATTTGCACTTCTAATGGATAAGTCAACAAATAAATTCAACAAACACAAATACAAATATTCCGTTTTTCCCCATGGACTCCTTTTAAAGCAATGCATGGTATCATTTCGCTAAACAGACCCGAGAGGATAAATAAAATGAAACCATGAAGATCTGGGAAAACTGCCTCCTGTAGCTAGTTTCTGGGTCAACAGCTTCAGTGAAACAATGGATAAATAATGCATGTGACGGGTTGCAACGAGCCATGACATCTGCTACCGAAGCTGAGCTTGCTCATGTTTAGAAAGCTATAGTAGCTGAACTATCACATCACTTTTGAGTAATCGTTCCAGTCAGACAAAATACTTTATTGTGTCTGCATCCAGTCTGCACTATATTTTTATCGTACTCCTGTCCAAAACACTGCAGTCATATTAAGTTACATTAACCCTGTCACATCATTAATTACCAACTTTACACCAGCAAACTGGTGAGAGGATCTTGGGCACCCAAGGCTCACCTATGCTCAGCTGTGGGGACCAAAGTCCAGCCTCTCTGGTCCGATCCCATCCCGTGGAAAAGCCGAAAAAAAAAACCCGTAGAAAAAAAATCCCCTAAAAAACAATCACTGCACCACAACCCGCCACGCAAGCGGACCAGCCAGAAAACAACCGAAGGCCTCAACCAGGTCTCCAAACTCCCGAGGTCCCAATCTCATCAACCAACCATAGGATGTGCTGGACAAACAAGTCTGATCTACGGAGGACTCGCCCCGCAAAACACACCAACCTAAAGATCTGCTGTCAAAGTCCTGGTGCCAAACACCACAACACACCTCTAGAGGGCCTGGGGAGCTGCACCTCGAGGGGCCGGATCCGGTGGCACGATGGTAAGGCTGATTGGTGTACATGTTCTACATGTATGTTTGGTTAGCTTGAGCGTGTTATTGATCATAGGTGTTATTTATACGTGTATATCATATCATTAGGTGTACTCCTGTGCGTCCAGAAAGTCATTGAGAACTTTATGTTACATTTATGCATGTATTGTTGTCTTTTCTTTCCTCCACATGCCTTGTTTTCCAAATAATGCAGAATTGTGCCGACGATTTCGACAATTTGAGTAGAGCAAAGTTTGTAAAATAATCAGACTCCAGGAATCTTTGGCTAATTTTGCAATGATACAGACATTGGGACGATACTGATATTAGGTTGTTTTTAAACTTTAGAATACAGTGGGAAAAGTGTTGACTACATGACGAGGAGATAGCGAATGACCTAATGACACAACGTTGCAAAAAAGACTTCAAAACCAAGTTAATACCAAACCCTCAGCCTAAGTGGGACTCAAACTAAGAGATGCTGTGGTGGCAGTGTTGCACGCTAGGGAATATGCTATTTTTATGCGCATACATAACAAAATGCACCACAAACACCACATTACAGTACGGTAATTTGGGAGCTGAGATGCAATAATTCACTCAAATATGTGCAACATGAAACTGAAGCATGTTAGGAACTTAGACAATGAATGTGGTCAGAAATGTCAGAAATCATATGGATGTTAATCTGAATAAATGCTCCACATACGGGTCAAAATGTTGTTTTATGGTTGTATTTGTAACAACGTTTTCGGTTCAGTCTTTCAATGTTATCTCAGAGTCATTTTATCAAAGTCATTCAAAAACAACGCTGGCCCAAGACCGTCACGACCTTCAACGTTATCACATTGTCTTTACAATCAGATCACGAGGTCATTCAATGTTAGGATTCCTGCTACGGTGTGAGTACAATGTAATATCTCTTCGATTATTGAGATTCAAGAAACTCAATTCTGGACAATTGGAACTGTTCCCACGAACAATAATAAAATAAATAAATAAATAAAAATAGGGCTTTAGGCACCGTCTTGAACAAAGTGATGAACTGAGAATATGGCAAGGAAAGAACTGTGTGTGGAAAGGATGGGAATAGAATGAGACGTGACATGAAACAGAATGTCTCAGTAAGCGTGACGGAGAGGGCAGAAAGGAGGCGGGGCATGGAACAGAGCACAGGAAGACGCTTGAAAGAGATGCGTCTGCTCGCGATGTCATTTTCCTGGTCTCGTTTCGGTCTTCCCACAAAAACAGAGATGCAGTGCTACACCCGCGGGATTTCTGAGGTCAGTGCAGATTACAGAGACGTTACCTCCGCTAAGATTATGGTGTTCTTCTTCTACTAAAAGTTGGGTATCATTAAAAGACAAATCCTCCTTTTTCAATTCCTCCGGTTACTTAAGGCTGGAATTTGGAAATGCCCAAATAGTACAGTGATCAGCGCATGCTTAGCAGAGATCCTGTGGCAAATGTATGTGTCTGATTAGAGCAGATTCTTGATTAAGGCTTTACAGAGCTATAAACTCTGATAGATCACGGGCCACGCAGCTTGGAAATAGGCACGATTACACAAATCCAGGGTCCTGTGCGCATACACGCAATAGTTAGTAGAGCTGTGAGAGATACACACACACACACACACACACACACACACACACACACACACACACACACACACACACTCCTAGATAGTTGCTAATGGTGGCAGAGCACGGTGGGAACAGGAAAGGAGGAGCTGGAGAGCGGATATGGGCTAAGATTGTGCCAGAAGTGGTTTTTGGCACAAATGCATTTCCTCGTGTTTGTTTTTCAGTATACAACAATGTTCTGGGTGCTTTTTTTGGATGGATTCACAGTTGCCGAATACAAGTTTTGTTTATTTATTGTTTTAATGTTTCATTTCATAAAGGAAAGTTAAGTTGCGCGGTTGCTCTATTTATTCTTCTGAAAAGCCCATTCTGATTAATTGATCGATTGCTTGAATGACTGATTGATTCAGTGAGTAATTAAATAAAGCTAAATAAATTAAATAAAAATAAATAAATTAAATAAATGTATACACACACAATGCAGAATTTACGAGCAGCATTTTATACACTTCTAATCTAACCTCAACACTGTGCCACGTTGGACGGGAATCGGGCAGTCATTTTTAAAGGCTTGTAAAAACAATCCTGTTTTTCATTCTACTCGAGAAGAGCTCCACCGAAAAATGACTGCAAATTTGATTAAAATTCAAGGTAACTGTACCACAAAAAAGGAATTTTAATACTGCCATATAGCTGCTCTAGCACAATTGCACAAACACGGCGCTTTCTTACCTTTGGTGTTCTGCTGCTTCTTGGCGGCCATGTCCTCGGACTGCGCTAGGCGTCGGAGTACGTCGGCCAGTGCGGCCTTCATCACGGTGAGCTCATCTTCCTGCTGCTGCACGCGCAGTTCCAGGGACGACAGTCGGTCCTGCACATCCGATACGCTCGCCGCCGAAATACTGTCATCTGAGAGACAGAGAGAGAGAGAGACAGATTTATTGTCATTGTAGTTATACAACATCATTTGTTTGGTGGCTCGCATGGACCAGCCACAATAAAGAGAATGCAAAAATAAGACAAAAAAAAAAAATTCTAAAAGATAAGCATATATCCTGCATGTAGTGGGACTCGGATCACAATAGACTTTATAGTTTTTATTGTAGTAATCCAGGAAAGATGTGAAAAATTTGCAGTCCTTCCCGTAACTAGAGAATCATTTTGATCGCAGAGTCACAGCGGCTATGCGTTTAGCACGGTCGCCTCACACCTCCAGGGTTGGGGGGGGGTTGAATTTGAATCTCGTCTCTGGTCTGTGTACATGGAGCCGCATGCATGTTCCCCCTGTGCTGGTGGATGTCCTCCCCAGTCATCCCCAAGACATGCAGCGCAACACTGATTGGTTGTGACGAAATGGCCTGTGGTGTTCGTGTGGTTTCAAGAGATCGGGGTCATCAGCGACACATCATCCTGTTAGTCAGTGCGACCGACCACTGGATGTGATGACGATTAATGTGATGACGGGTCAGGGGGTGGCTCCAACAGTTTACGGTCACTGATCGGAAGGTCGGGGTTCATGCCCCAGCACCACCAGGCTTCCTCTCTCTCTTAACCTTATCCGCTCGAGGGGTGCTGTATCCTGGCTGACCCTGCGCTCTGACCGCAGCTTCCTAACTGGTTATGCACAGAAACAAAAAGGATTAAAAAAACATTATGCTGTAATAATAATTGAATCTTAATCTTAAAGAAGAAGCGTTAACCCATCTGTCCCCTTTTCTGAGTCAGTTTCCAGGAAATAAAGACGTGCAGACACACATGAAGGCCAGGCTGGTTAGGATACAAGATCTGATATGTGATATCTCTTTATCTTATTCTTAAAACGTTATTAGTGATTGTAACCTGTGAAAGGGAATCTGACGACTTCACTAGCGCCTCACACACACACACACCGCTCCTACTGTATGTTATAGCCTTTCATGTGAGCATGTAACGAGTGCCTCGGAGCTGGCTGGTGGGTGTGTGTGTGTGTGTGTGTGTGTGTGTGTGTGTGTGTGTGTGTGTGTGTGTGTGTGTAGCACTTTGTTGTTTCTCAGCCCTGCAGTAGGCTGTGTGTAGAGTATTTGTGGTTGGGTCTCGGACTCCTGCAGCAGCCCACACTCACTTGGCAGAGCATGACTGCTAATGAAGAGATGAAGAGGCCCTGCATTCTCAACTGCGGTTAGCTAGTTAGTGGGCCCCTCACTGAGCGCTGCCTGTCTTTGACGTTTGCACGCGTGTGCGCACGTGTACACTTGTGTGTGTACTCGTATACAAATACCTTTTATGGTAAACCATTATAATAAAAACGAGCAAATATACGGTATACGTGATACCAACAATGAATCATGAACACACTCGTACACGCACACACATCTTTTGACCTGACGAAGCACAGGCCGATCCACACATTCCACACACAGCGCTGCAGAAATGCACACAGCTAGTCTTAAGGTCACAGAGTGGTTATTGTAGCTGCCTGCGTGGGAGTTAGGGGAAGAGAAAGGGCTGAGGAATGCCCTGGCCAGTACGCACACACACACACACAAACACACAAAATCATGTCCGGGAATGAACACTCAGGTCGACATGGCTAGTCAACACAGAGCCCACAAAATTGAACACACACACACACACACACACACACACACTCACACACACACAATTCAAAGAAGAGGGAAAAAAAATAAAGCTCTCTGTAGTTCTAAGCCACACAAATTAGCACACTCTCGAGCCAAGTGTAACTGCCGCATAGCTCCGTCCAAGCCAGCAGAGAAATCAATCAGCCCAATCTGGCAACCGCAGGCAGAGCGAGGACCAAAGGAAGGGAACCGGCTTCCTAAAGCCTTCCAGACATTTCTCCGCCTTGCCAAACGCTCCATGAGAAGGAGATAATCACAGATTAGTTCTTTAACCTTGACATGTTTTACCTTCTTCGAATAACTAAATCACAAGAAATGCCACCAAAACAAACAAACGAAAAAAAAAAAAAAAAAAAACCTTCACTTAACAACTGGCAGCAAATCTCTTTTGTGTGTAAATATTGCAGCTGAGATAAGCATATGTGTATCATGACCTGGAGGAAATGACTAGTGTCAAAAAAGAGACTGATGAAAGATTAAGAAGCTCAGACTCCGAGATAAAACTGAGCGATATGCAGAAACGTGTGATATCGCACTTTAAAAGTATCAGTCTGACACAGTACACTTGTATCAGGGCTAACACTGGAGGAGTAACACACCTGATCAGACATATTTGCGCACCAAACCCACAGACATGCTTTATGCCATGAACGCGTGGCGATGCCCGAGGTGAACTTAAACCGAAACATTTTATGCACAAACACTTGATGCTTCCAAAATAAATAATAAAAAAAAGAAGAGGTGCTTTGATCCCAGCTTGCTGTGATGATATTTACTGAATTCTTTATTTATTAAAGGTGGCTTATTATTGAGTTTGTGTGTACAAAAATCCCCATTTTTTCATCTTTCTTCATGTTTTTATTAGCATGGATTTAAATGAGACCTTTAAATCTTTAAACCCTTTTTAAAGTTGGACCCTTTTTCCCCCCTAGTGTGACCTTGTATATAAAGATGCCTTCCTCAGGCTTGGTGCTCGGCTGTTCTCTGGAGGGGTGTGGCACAGCTGTGGCTCATTTACATAGACACAGAAATGGCACATTTTGCAGGATAAGTGAAATAGAGAGAGTTTACGGTATGAAGATGTGTATTATCTGAGCAGGATTTTAGCTGGAGCATTAACCCACACTCTGAGACGTTATTTTTTTCATTGTCCATTAAAACAAGCCTGCTCCCATCATCACTTATATTACGGCAGCTCAAACGCATCATATAGTCCTTCTGTCTGTTATCAAATTATTAATTATCCTATCTCTTAAAGCTTAAAGTTCTGTCCTGTGTCAGAAAGGTTTTATGGTACAGCATTGTAATCTGGCTATTACAAATGTAAGTCTGCTTGAAGAAAATCTCACCATAATAATAATAATAATAATAATAATAATATTCAAGCCCTGAATGCATCAATGCAAGTCTGTGATCAAAAGCATCACTGATGTAATGCATAAGGCAGTATTCTATAATACTGTTTGAGAAAGTCACACATCATCTTCTGACCACAGTGTTACAGTTCAGACATTTTCACTTTCACAAAACGGATTTGAAAATCAATAGCGGATATCAGCTTGTGCTGAAAGCTTTGCTATCATTAGTGTATAATAACACGGTATCAATCAGAACACTCCTCCTGAAGTGCAAGACTTCAAAGTGCTTTCATTACTTTGTTTACTCTGGAAAGGTTTTGCTGGTTCTTTTATAGAAAAAAATAAAAATAAATAAATAAATAAATAAATAAAGGGGATTCAGGCTGGCCAGTGATCACAGTAATGCACCTCCTAGGATCTCCACACCCACACTTTCCTTCTTTCAGAGCAGGTATTTCCTTTAAACCAGCTTATCAGCAGAACTTCTGCTCCAGGGAACAGCGCAGCAAGAGGAGTTAAATGCCCCCCAAACAATGCCTCGGAAATAGGGAAGGAATCGGTGGTCAAAAGTAAAAGTCGTTAGCCTGGTGCATAAGTAATTGGACACATTCTTGCCTCGGGACATGACCACAACGGATTTAAAAAGAAGCAGTCAGAAGCGGACTGAACTGTAGACTTTCAGCATTAATTCTAGGGGTTTAATAAAAGTAATGCATTAACCTCTCAGAAAATACAGCCATTTAATACACAGTCCCTCTGTCTTCACTGGCTCAATAATTAGATAACTGACTGCCTCATGGAGCAAATTGTGTGTGGAAAGAAAGAAATTCAACAAGGCATATCTTGGACTCCATTGGTTACACATGATTTATTACTGGCGAGTTATCCCACGAAATACAGCCCAATGACTGACGCTGTGTAGGCGTGTAATGAAGCATTGTGACACAAGGTGCGTCGTGGGAATGTGCGAGTCACACTGTGGGAATCAGCATTTGATTCATTTTGCGACTGCACTGTCTGAACACTAAACAGAGGTGCTATTCAGTGCAAACCGTACATCAACACAACGTACACTGGATCTAATATCTCTGGATCAAGGGACGGACGTTCGAGTCAAACCGCCGCTTGCAATGAAATTTTTTATGAATGAATGAAGGCGTAAAAAACATTTACTGATGTTTTCGAGCACAGCACAGTTTAGCCGCGGTAAAACAATAAAATGGTGTAAAAAGTTTAAAGAAGGCAGTACATTCATGATCTCGGTCGAGGTGGCTCGGAGCCCACTGCGGTCGTTCTTGTGAACATTCAGCGAGTGGAACTCCTAGGAAAATCAACGGATAACTTGTTGCCAGTTGCAGAACAGATGCATCGGTCTGTGGAAATGGTACTGTACACATAATCGTTCACCAACACTACTTGCAAATTACGGAAACTTTACTGGGAGTGATCGCGACATCCCCATACAGTCTTGATCTCACAACATTTCCACATGTTTAGGCCATTAAAAGAGTTCCTGGGAGGCCAGCCTGTCAACCTGAAGCATGCAGTCGGATCATGGTTTAAAGAAAAACCATGATCCGACTACATTGATGGTCTTCAAGCACGCTTGGATAAATGCATTAGTGCCGCAGGGGATTATATAAAGAGATTTACTGCTCCAGAGTTCGGTAAGTTTCCACCAAGATTTTAGAAATAAAAAAAATCTGAACATGTATTAATTTCATGTTAATAAATGGTGTCGTTCATATTAACTCTCTGTTTGCAGCACTTTTGTGTTTATTTAGTTTTAGACTGAAATAGTGAGGAATGCACAATGTTTTGCACTGATTCAGGAATAAAAAGAGTCTTTTCAGCCGTGATCTTTCTTCATGAGTCATGACTCCAGTATAATGATTCAAATCATGAAGGAGAAGTAAAGTGTATCGTTTTGACCGCATGAATTCTGCATGTGCCCGTTTCCCCCCAGATGACCCTTGTGTCGGGGAATGTCTGCGCGCACGCGTGCGTGTGTGTGTGTGCACAGCAATGCCTTGCTTGGTTCTACCCATGAGCGCTTGCTTGTTTGTAAGAGAGGAAGGAACGGATTCTGCAGTTGCCATATTTCACAATAACCCGCCACATTCCTGGGTGTCCTCGTCCTCGCCCCCGTTTGCACGCACACACACACACACACACACACACACACACACACACACACACCTTTAAAACCAAATTCCTACACAAGACACAGACATGCAAAATGAAGACAAACATATTTTACATGTTTTATGATAAAATAAAATAAAAATGTGGCTATTAAACTAAGCTTTAGCTATTTTGACATTATTGATGTTTTGCTCACTTTCCTTTAGTGCCAATAACTCGACTAGACATAGAACGAAGAGATCTTCGAACGCTATGAAGACGTCTTTCAGAATGCAGGGGCTGACCAGCTCGTGACTCTGTTGAAGTTTTACCCTTTGCTTTAAACAGAAGAAGGAAGTAATGTATTTACTGTGCAATATATTGTTTTCGGTTGCGTAATACATTAATAACCCTTATTTACTGTGCAATATATTCTTATTAGGTTTGCAATATATTTATCAATTATTATGTCAAATATAATTTCATTCTAAATCTGCAATATTTCATTCATTCATTGAAGAATATGAATGGAGATTTCAAGCAGTTGTTCTCTGGGACAGTAAACCACTTCTGTCTCTTTAAAAACCTGAAATTTCTCTGGAATTTTCTCGTCTAGACATGCTCAAAGCCTGGTATATTCCACATCCGAAAAGAAGGAAACGAACAGCAGTTGGTTCATACACTTCAGCCTAAAAACGTCTAAGCGTCTTTGCTTACTTCTTGCATACAGTACGTATGCCTGCGTATCTGCGCACAACTAAATGACCACAAAGCGTTCCTTTTCTTCGACAAACATCCTCACGCACGAACATGCTGCATGCTCGGGGTGTAAAAATCCCTGTCGTGAAAGCTTCGTTTCGCCTGCGGGTCTGTGGAGGAAGTCCTCAGGCAGAGATAGCAGATATACAGGTCAGATAAGAGCTCTGCTTGAAGAGTGCTGCAATCAGCCTTCAGAGCCGTGGCTCTATTTCTCACACACGTACACCCACACCATTAGACCAGCAGGCCTTGTTAATCTTCAACAACGGTGTAGAACGCAACCAGGTTCTGGGATGTGACTCCTTCACTAAAGAAAGATCGTCTTCATTTTAACTACGTCTCAAACGGGTCAACCGCACAATGTGACGTTCTTGTGAAAAAAATTTACGTGGCCCGTACAAAAAAAAAAAAAAAAAAAAGAATCTATTTTTGCTCATTCTTGTTGTTCGTTAAAATGCTTGTAAAGAAGCTCGTAACACAAGGAGGCACATGTCTGAACTGGCCGTGTGTGCGGTGGCGCCGGTGCGCATGTGTGGCGGTGTACATTTCCCCCTCGGTGCCCCAAACTACACTCACACCCCCACTCACATACACACAGATATCACGTCTGTAGTCAAGGATAAGGGCTTGAGGTTTCGTGTGTGTGTGTGTGTGTGTGTGTGTGTGTGTGTGTGTGTGTGTGTGTGTGTGTGTGTGTGTGTGTGTGTGTGCTGCATGGGGAATCTGTACATAAAACAAGACTAATGCATAGTGTGTAAGAGCAACATGAACACTGAATCATGGGATGCAAAGGTGGGCTTGGACGCTTGAAAACACGATGATGGAAAAGCTCTGCCTACAGTAAGCCGAGAGACGGCCTTAAGGTCGGGTCGGGCAGCTTGACAAGACATGCTAGAGGCAGATAAGAAGAGAGAAAAACAGTTTGCTGACTCGAGGGAAGAAGGAGAGCGAAACTGTTTAGTGCAATTATCTAGGATGAGCACGTTGTTCTGTAATTGACGTCGCAATAAACAGTTTTTTTTTTTTTTGCATTTCGCTGATTTTGCATTGTGACCTTTTTCGTGCATTACGTAAAGAAAGGGTTATGCAAAAACTCTCTGGGTGAACAAATTATCTTAGAAAGAGCTTCAAACGATCACAGCTTCACCACAAGAGCAAATGGTGCTAAAGTCAGCATCTCATCAGAAACCCCAAATCATACTTCAAGATTAAACTGCAATATACAAACAGGATATGAAAATATACTACAGACCATACCGATATCATAACCAGTTCCAATACCGTACCAATTCTGTGCTCCCAAACGGTGGAACAGAACCGCATTCGCTCACATCCAGAGATTCCAACAAGTTCCAACACCACTACGACCAACTGGAGTCAGACGCTCTCCGAAAAAGCACATGATAGCTTTCTGAAAAATCTGAAAAGAATGGGCCAAATTCTTTTTTAATTGGCAGGTCAGATAATAATGATAAAAAATAAATCATGAATTGGTATCCGTTATGAAAACTGCAATCCGTGCATTTCTTAAATATAGTCTTCCACTTCTTAAATCCATTCTGTCAAAGCAAATTAGTCGTCAACTACACTACCAGTCAAAAGTTTGGACACACCTTCTAATCATCTACTCTTCCCCGAGTTTTATTTCTTTCTACATTGTAGAACAACACTGAAGGTGTCCAAAATATGCAATAATCTCCTCTGGACAGTTGATATTGAGATGTGTCTGCTGCTTACGCTCTGTAAAGCCTTCATAACACTTTAATCCAAGATGCTGTTAATTGGTGATTTTTGAGGCTGGGAACTCTAAATGAACTCTTTCATTGCAACAGAGATGTTTTGGTTTTGCTTTCCTGGGACGGTCTTCATGAGAATGACTTCATGTCTTAAAACAGGTTGCATTTCATAAAACCTATTAAAGGAAGGTTTTTGTGAAGCTGTTAGTTATTGCGACCTCCCAGCATGTCTGCTGATCGGTGACGGAGCAAGTTTTTAGGCGTTAACAAACCTTCTACAAACAAGTAAGCTTACATGATTATGATATCTGGCTAATGATTGAACATACACATAACCATTTTATTGTGCGTTTTGATCACTCTGTGACCTCCGAATATCAAGTATAATTGTAAAGTTACAATGCTCCATGCACGGCCATTCATGAGCACAGCTGCATGAAGCTTTTGCCCTTTAGACCGACCGGTTATAAACATAAAAATGGATAACAAATATAGACTCAGTACACATGGGTATAAATCCTATTATAGAAAAAAGAAGCAGGTAACAGCAGAGAACTGTAATGACTGTGCTACAGCAAAAACACCAGCATCTTCAGCAACTGCTTTATCTTGGTCAAGGTTTAATGGATCCTGAGTGTTTCCAGGGCATGCACACACAGACACACAGTAAGAGACAGGCACACACTCTCAATTAATGGTTTAGCATTTAGTGTACCCAGCAGAGTCGTGTTTTTGCTGCAGAAGGAAACCAGGAAACCCAGAGGGAACCCATATAAATCAGGATGCAGCGTGACCCTGCCCATATCATGCCACATCAGTTACAGAACGTTCGTAGATCAAAGGCTTCAAATAGGATTGTTGGCTATTAAACAATAAAGATGCAGGTAATTGATAAAAACCAAAACTGTTGGTTATACACCAGTTAGCTCCATCTGAGTTTATCTGATTGGACGAGAGGTATTCCATAAGTGTTGACATAAAGCATACAACCACATTAACTGTCGGTCCATAGTACTGGAATGGGGGGGAGAGCAGCTGCCTGACAAAACTCATATTCAAAATATCTATTAATGTTATGTCAAAGTGTTAACCTACACTTTGTCTCCAAGTCGTTCCGTATTGCCTCCGGATCATCCGTGTTGCCAATATGAGCTACAAAGCTACTAGCTTCTAACACAAGGCTGTATCCCAAACTGCTTTCTAACCCCTGATCCAGGGCACTACTTGAGGCATGGAACAAAGGGTAGTACTGTATACGCTACACAGTGCACTAGTTCTCCATTTTACACTATTTGGGATTAACCCCGGCAGGTAGCTGATATATTCAGCACCTGGGCTGCACACTCGTCGTACCCATTAGTGATGAACGATTTGTTCTAACATGGCTCAGAAGAACGAGTAGTCTCATTTTATATGAATGAAAAAAAAAATTCATTCTCTACTGGGCTCGCATGAGCAAAACCTCCGTAGGTTATGTACAGGAAACAGGAATGAGCAGTTACCTCGAGAGTCTTTCGGTCCGAATCATTCGTTCTTTGGTCACGTGACTCCCATAGACGCTATGCGGTGCAATAGATAAGAACGGACGACTCGGACCAGAAGATATGATGGTGAGCTGCTCATTCTGTTTATCATAATATGCATTGTAATATTTCCATTACTGGAACTAGAGCCAAAATGTGTGTATGTAGACGTGTTTGGGGGTGTGTTTATTGAAAATGTAACATTTTATTTTATTTCTGAACAAAAGAACAAAATGACTCAGAAAAAGATTCAAAGAACCGAGACGATAAAATGATCCAAACTTTCCACAACTAGTACCTATAAACACTCCACAACCATGCTGATATTCACTACAACAGCACTTCCTCTCGTGTGAGATTGCTTCTTTTTTTTATATACTGTAGCGATTTTAGAACAATACTGATGTTTCAAGAGTATAAAATAATACATATGGTATTGCGTACTTAAGCAACAACAACAACAGCAGCAGTCAGTTGTTATTTTAAGACAAGGTCAAAGGTCAAAACGGAGTTTATTGGATGCGTTTTGGATCGTTTTACAGTGTAGAAAGAAATAAAACTCAGGAAAGACCATGGAATTAGAAGTTGTGACCAAACTTTTGACTGGTATACTGTAGTACGCACACACACAAGCGGCAAACAACATTTTCGGACAAAAAACATTCAAACATTTCCATGGAAACCTACTGTATACAGTATATACTTAGCAACAAATAATAATTAGAAATGAACCTACTATATCAAATGATCCTGATCGGTGCACATGATTTTGAAATCATCCTGTTTTGTTTGTTTCAGGTCCCCTTGTATCTACAACGGAAGATTACGTCCGATCGTTTGCTTGGAGCTAATGACAGCATTTCCCAACCTCTGCTGAGCCGCAGTAATCCCCCATGTTTTCAGAATGTTAACACGCATCAGTTTTTGTTTGCACCCTTTTCACAATCGCCCCCATTTACACATCAAGTGTCGCGCAACGTCAGTCAAAATCTAATTCCTGGAGGAATGAAAGCGACCGG
>JAAGKR010005127.1:41493-54072 GCA_011419295.1 Clarias macrocephalus | reverse complement strand
AAGTCATTTATTTCTTTATTGTTAATCAACTGTCATTTCCCCCAGACATCGCTAACCTCACTCGCTCTGCGCAATTCCTTTTTTACAACATCAGAAGAGTCCTCCCAGTTCTGGCACCTACTGTAGGTGGTGGAATGAACTTCCTCTAGATGTCTGTACAGCTGAGACTCTGGACTAAAGACCTGCCTGTTTCTTCAGTATTTGGGTTAATCTGACATTTAAAAAGTTGAGTAGAAGGGGAAGTTATGAGCATTTATGTGTTGTACTACACATGCGTCAAACTATGGGCGCGTCTCAAATCGACCGCTTGACCAGGATTTTATTATGAAACTTTGGCATTAATTAGATATCTGCCTGAAGTTTAACCTGCACCATAAGTGAAATTAAAATCATGAGTTAAAATGTTATGAACAGTTATGTGCCGGATTTAATAATTAAACTTTAAAACAACTACTCTTCTCTGTTCGGACTCTCTCCTTCACACATAACTGCTCTGAAGGTTTGCTTAAATTCAGGCACTCTAGATTTTTGGTTTGTAACACTCATATGTCTCACATGACAACATTGCACAACATTAGCTACTGTACCCAAGTTAGTACCAGTAACAAAGCACAACAATGGATCACTGCCACCTACTGGACAAGAGTGTCAATGAGTGCAGCACTTTACCAATAACTGGCAAAGTAACAAACCACACGTGAGTTGGCGGTTTCAAAGAATCAGTCCGGAAGCTCGAGGATAGGAAATCGCTGTTCTGTAAAGCTGTTCTGATGGAGAATAATTGGAAAAAGTCCTCCTGGAATGGGAAGTTGTTCGTAAGTAGGGGATAACCTGCATTTCTTAAAAAAGTATTTTTTTAATGCTTTGTTTTTTTGTTCTTTTTTTTTTTTTTTTTTAAAGACCGTCCAAATAATAAATGGCTTCTGGATGTTTTTGCTTGGCATTGTGAGCAACACTTTGTCCAGCTTCGGGCTTTACAACTTCATATTCTGGGTCTCATTGCTTGTAAGTGTTCCTCAGAATTATTGCTTTAAACAGACAAAATAATAATTTGAAAATGAATGTAACTACAATATAATTATATGATTAATTAATTATATAATAATAGGAAATACTATTTCCCCCCCTTCACTTTAGCACATCATCGCTGGTTCTCTGTCTGTTTCAGGGAGCAACAAGCTCAAACCCTGTGTGGTACGTAGACACCAATTGCATGGTTTTGTTTGTTTTACATTGTCACATTTTCCCAATTTCTCCCAATGTAGCTGTTGTTGTTAACTTTTTATGTTTGTCTTAATTTCTAATGTAACTGTATACAGTGTTCAGAGGAACAGGACCTACTGGGAAAATAAAATTACTTTTTAAGACAGAGGTATAAATTGTGGTTGATATCAATTTTTACTGTTTCGTTAGTGAAATAACAATGAGGTTGCTCAAGGAAAACTGCTGAGTAAAAAAAAAAAATCTTCATGTTTAAGATAAAGGTCAGAGTTGACTCTTAAAGTTTCCTTTTAATTTATCAAATTAACATTTTTTTTTATTCCCAGGTGAAGGGCGCTATGGTACTGAATATTCTCAGTGCAATATCTACATTTATCAGCATCATTGTGCTTTCCATCGATTTGCTTTTGCAGCAAATCTGCTTCAGTCATCTTTGCAAGGTTTACAAAAACTACTCGGTAAACATGTTACATTTTTTTATAGATTCTATAGACTCCATAAACAAAAGTATATATGAGTTTTAATTGTATGACTTGGATCTTAATTTCAGAACTCCGCCAGTGGTATTATTGCCATTGTGCTGTTTTTTTCCCTGCTCCAGTTGACCATCTCCATCAGCATCGCAGCTTTTGCCTGTAAAGCCACATGTTCAAATGAACCTAATGTAAGTATTTACAAGGGAAAGAAAATAGACATGCAATATAAATATTTATCCCAGATTTATTGTGCTACACATTTCCCACAGTTTTCTGTTAAAGAGGAACTAGTTTGTTTATTTGTCTTAAGACTATAGCATAAGAATCCAAGGGTAGCAAAATTAGCGTTGTAATACAATGTCTAAAAACAAGTCACCATTTTAGAAGGGTCAAAGCATTTACCTGCATGAAGTAAAGAAAACAATAAACTGGAATTCGGTTAAGAACTTTCAAATACATCACTGGACCTGGAACATGAACGTGAGATCACTTAAACACATTTTGAAGTTGAATTATTAAAATGGACAGCATAAATCAACGTTATGTTTAATAATGAAATATAAGGACTTTCCATACTCATACAATGTAACAATGTGATGAGAATTCATACGAAAACCACTAGTTACTGAGATGGAAAAAAAAAAAAAAAAAAGGTTTCAGTTTGCTAGTGAGCATGAAGATCAGCGCAATATAAAAAGGTCAAATGGTCTGATGAATCCAGATTCTAGAGCAATGGGAAGAAGAAGGCATGAAGCGCATGAAGCGATGCACCCATCATGCATAGTGTCCACTGTACAAGCCTCTAGAGGCAGTGCTGTGATCTGGGGTTGCTTCAGTTACTCAGGTTTAGTCTGAAATTAAATGAAATGAATGTTCTAGCTGATGATCTGAACATGAAAGTGTGGTTCTGGGATCAAGACTAATCATTTCCACACATCTCTTGTATTAGCAGTATATTACATCCACACTCAGTAATAACTGTACCTTCATTTACCTTTTTAAAAGAAAATAATATCTTCTGAACATGGTTGTGGGTTATACTATTGTGTAACCATGAAGTTTTTGTTGAATCTGACATACAGCTGAACATCATCAACGTGGTTGCAAATCCTGAGGGATGTGCTGCTGTGGACAATTCCTTCCCAGATCATCAGGCTCACCCGGTAAGAGAAACCTGCACAATGTTATCATGAAGCACAATTTTACATTTAGGCAAAATATGCATTTTGATTTTCATATTCACATTTTTAGTTTAAGACTGTTCCATAACTGAAAGCTTCTTCATTTTCTTAATAATAATAATAATAATAATAATAATAATAATAATAATAATAATAATAATAATGGTTACAAATCCCAAGGGTTATGTTCCTGTTGACGATTCCTTCCCAACTCACCATGTGCACCCAGTAAGAGTCAGAAATCACATTTCCCAGGAAGCTAGGCTTAAATATTTAGTTGTTAATTGAATAAAGTCTGAGAGTTCAGGCTGCATTAAGACTACTGTGAAATTCAACCCAAACTGGCAGTCACTAAGCATTATAGGTCCATGTGGGCAGTCAGTGTGGTCCTGTGGTATTAACACGTTTAAATTTAAAAAGCACCTTATAGAACCCAATGAAAAAAACAAAACTGTAACGTAGTAGTTTTAATCCAATAAACAACAACAATAAAACAGATTACAAAGAAAAAGAAGAAGAAGCTCACCAGAGCTGTACACTTTCTTAAATACTTTTATATATTACTTTCTTTCCTTCTGAATGAAAATGACCCAAACATACATAATCCCTGACTTTAATGAATTCAATATTATGTCCTTTTATTTCAGAAACTCTTAATATTTGGACAATCTCACCCATAACAGTCTCCAAAGTTTAGTAAATAATTTAAGTAAATACATAAATAAAATAAACAAAAGACTCCACACATATGATACACCAAAATCTGACTGGCTACTTTATTAATTAGTTTTAATTCATGCATTTATTCAGTTACATCACAGGAGCTTTAAGTTTAGCTGCAGGACACCTCCAGGAACACCTCTAGTATTCACTTATCACAAAAACAAACAAACAAACAACAACAACAACAACAACAACAACAACAACAACAACAACAAACAAGACTGGTTAAATTTCACTTTGTTTACCAGGGTCCTAATGGCAGAGTGTTTGCATCAGAAAACAGTTTGGAGTGTTAGGAATGTTTGTATATTCCACAATAACTGTAAAGATAATATATATATATATATATATATATTTCTTTTTAGACAAATGCATCACTTTTACTGAAGTCCTTAATTTACTGTATGTCCGCCACTGGATTTATGGTCATGGATCCGTTTTGTTTCACAGGAGATCAGCACAAGCACCACAGTTCCCATGAACAGCTTCCCTGTTGAAAGTCCTCCAGCATACAGCGAAACGGACAACTGAAGATAATAAAAAAAGGATTATGTTATGTCCCACACCTTTTTCCTTTATTTCTAAATTGCATTTTATTCTACTGCCACACTACACCCATAATAAACAATGCCTACCACAGTGGCTTGACTAGTTTTATATCCATGCAGCTATTCAAGCCAATGTCACTAAGTGATGGGGGGGGAGGGGAGGGGGGGGAGGCGGCTGTTTTAATTGAAGAGCCCAGAGGAAACCCATCAAGCACCGGAAGAGCATGCAGACATCCACCCACAAAGACAAAAATGTGGGTGAAAATGTCCAAAGTGTCGACTGTACGAGCCTCCGGACGTAGTGTGATGATCCTGGGTTACTTCAAAGTAATTGATAAATAGCTTACAGTTCTTGGCTGGATGATGAAAAATGGCATCATTTTATTACTTAAGGCATCAGTTTAATATTTGATCATTATTGTCTCCGATGTGATCAGTGGTGAAAGTACGTCTGTATGGTCATGTTACAACCACAAACATAAATTTATTTCATTGCGGTTTTATGTGATAGACCAACACCAAGGGGCCCATACTTGTGATGTGAAAGGAAAACATTTATTCGTTATTTTCTTTTACCAATAAAAATCTGAAAAATGTGACATGTATTCAGCCGCCTTTACTCTGAAACCCTTAACTAAAATCCAGTGGAACCGATTGCCTTCAGAAGTCACCTTAAATTTAATTAGTGAATAGAGTCCACCTGTGTGTAATTTAATCCCGGTATAAATACAACTGTTTTGTGAAGAAGATTTGTTAGAAAGTGTTAGTGAACAAACAGCATCATGAAGCCCAAAGAGCACACCAGACGGGTCAGGGGGCCTGGCGTATATGCTAGGAGGCTCAGGTCACTAGGCGGAGTACACCCTTAATACGGTGCCAATCCATCACAGGGCACAGCCGCCTAATCTGCAGGTCTTTATATTGTGGAAAGAGGAAACCCAGTAAGCATGGGGCAAACTCCACTCACACGCACAAGTTAACAGTTTCTACAGTCATCCAATCTAAAAAAAATGAGGCGGCACATGGACCGTCTAGTTGAAGAACGTGCTTTGCAACTTTAAATAAATAAATAAATAAATAAATAAATAAATAGAAAGTCAGCCATTGTGACTTGATGCTGTCAACATAGTAACCAGGTGTAACCAGTTTATGTTGATGAACAAAGGAGAAGTGCTCACTATCACAGATCGACAGATTTGTGAACAATATTTGAGCGAGATGGTTATTTTATGCATGTAGAAAATGTTTCAGATCTTTAAGTTCATCTCATAAAAAAATAGGAGCAAAAAAAAAAGTGTTGCGTTTATATTTTTTGTTCAGTATATTTATTCATTTTTGCAACGATTCAATTAAATAGAGAGTGTTCAAGCCAAAGTAGGATTTTGATTGTGCAGAATCTGAGAAATCTGAGAATAAAAACTCCCTATGCGTAGGTCATCTGAGCAGAAAACTGTTTGGTGTTGTCTTGCTGAAAATTACAACAATGTCTCTAAAAAGGATAATGTTTGGATGGTAGCATATGTTTCCCTACAATTAACCTTTTTTTTTTCTGCATTAATGGCGTACTTACAGAGATGCAATTCACCCATACCACATGGGCACTGACACACCCCCATATCATGACTGGTGCTGGCTTTTGGACTTGACACTGATAACAGGTTGGATGGTCCTTTTCCACTTTTCCACCCAGATGACATGACATATGACAGCATGACAGCTTTTTGGACCACAAAACACATTTCCAGTGTGTCATTACCCATCTCAGATGAGATTGAGCCCAAAGAAATCTTTTGTTGTTGTTTGTTTGTTTGTTTGTTTGTTTGTTTGTTTGTTTGTTTGTTTGTTTGTTTTTTGGCCAGACAGTTTATTTGTCCACTGTGATGACCCATTTCTGATTTGGACAGGCACAGTAGAACATCACAGTTCTGTCCTCTCCTTTTTATTAGGCGAAATCCTCACCGAACCTGATCAGTGCTCTGGCTGCAGCCGTCGTTATGCGCTTGTTGATCTGAGGCACATATCTCAGAACCAAACACCATGCACTGGTTCAAATGACCTACATAATAACCACATAGTGTATGTGATTATTTGTTTATTTGTTTGTTTGCTACTCCAATTACTCGTTCACATTTTATTATTATTGTAATTATTCGAACTTTTGAATTTCTTGTGACAAACTCCATTGTGACTTCAAAGGCCAAAACAGTGTCGCCTGAATTACATCAGAAAAAGACAGAAATAATAATCCATCTGCCAAGAACGTCTGTAGTCAAACTAGGGGCCGTGCAGGCCATCAGTGACCATCAGAGGAAACCCTGTAGGTACAGAGAGAACATGCAAACTGGAGGTGGAAAGCAACAGTGCTAACTATCACGCCACTAAGCATTTTTTTTAAGGACCACATTCAGACATTGTAAAATAATCAGGATTTTTTTTCTTCATTTTTTTACAGGAACCTGCTCCAGGAGCTGGAGTGCTCCTGGTTCTCTCTATAATCGGTCTGTACTGTAAAGCAATAATGCAGTAACCATTTACATACAGTAACAATTTTAAAAAACTAAAAATTGTAGTTAAAACATTTGAATTTCATATTTTACAACATTTTATTTTTGTGGTTATTTTTTAGTTATTTTTAATTATTTTTTTAGACAAACAATTTAACCAATTATTTTTTAACAAATTGCGCTTGACAAAAATTACATGAATAGAAATACATGCTGAGTACCAAATAAACCCTGATATGACTCTCTCTCTCTCTCTCTCTCTCTCTCTCTCTCTCCTTTTTTTCTTTCTGTATGAGGATGTTATATTGCACTTTTTCATCTGTGACTGGGATAATGAATGATCCACTTGCATCACTTACAGTACACATCAGACTTTATTGCATGCAGGGGGAAGAGAAATCATGCAATTATTCATAACAGCCAGCAGATGGCAACATTCCCACTTAAAATTCTACACAGTAGTTATGTGATGCAACACAATGCACAAATGCAGTGCAGCAGAAACTACTGATATTTGTTGTAGGATGTAGTGGAGTAAAAATAAAACTACTTAAGTAAAGTACAGACAAGTGAAATATGTTCTTAAGTACAGTAACAAAGTAAATGTGTTGTATATCATGGGTTTACATTAATACCCTTGTTGTGAGCTTGATAGTAGCAGCAAAAATCCGCAGGGTCTTTTAAGTTGGATGTTGCATATTAAAAAAAAAAAAATTATATAGATTCATGTAAGGAGGTGTTTATTTAATACATATGGAATCTCCATTTTCACAGCTTGGAACCAAACTGTTTTTCTTTCATCCTTGGGGACAAAAAGTTTTTGTTCCTGCATTTTTTTTTGTCCTACACATGAGAACCAGAGCTAATTATAAGTGATACATGCAGTTCCATTTAATGGTATTTTAACCTTACTGGTGTTTTATTTATTTGCACATTTGTCACAGTCTCTAAACCTACCTGAACTGATTATATATGTTAGTACGCCGGAGGCAATGTTAGACTGCATGCTTTACGTCTCGTCTTGTTGTCCTCTCAGTGTCCCACTTCTTCTTAGCCAGCCTCTTTCTGTGCACACTGTACACTGCTGGACTTCCTCGTTCCACCACCAAGTCTCCTTGTGCACTTTTCCCTTTCCTGAACCTACACCAACATACCCTCCTACCTGTCTCCCTGACCACCTTAGCTGTAGTTGTCCAGTCACCCGGAAGCACCTCCTGACAACCCAGCGCCTGTTTCAACTTCTCCCTGAAGACTGAACAACATTCTTCCTTTTTCAACTTCTACCACTTTTTCCTCACCTCTGCCTTTGTCCTCTTCACCTTCCTCACCACCAGGGTACGACCAATCCGGTATGGAAGTCCTGGTAATGATTTGCATCATTTGATTTGGCAAATGTTTTACATGGGATGCGCTTCCTTCAACAACCCTCTGCATTTATTCAGACATGGGACTGGCACACGGAAACACTGGACTGGAATCCTGTGGTTGCATTTCCTGACACTCAACAAAGTAATACCACATTAAACATGCACAAAACTGCCGATCATGATTTCACTGTCAGGTTCCTATTTCTATTTCCTATTAGTTTTCAATGAAAGAGTTACAGGAGAGTTGTAATCATTGTTCTTTTCATTTCTGTGACAGTGTGTGTTCAAGTCAAAGTTGCATTTTTGATTGTGCAGAATAACAGAACACTGTTATGGGAGTAAAATCTTCCTTTATTTCTCTATATAATCACCTGCTACACTAAAGCACTTATCCGAGTGTTTCATTAGTGCAAGGTAGAAGAATATTTAGTACGCCGGAGGCAAGATTAGACTTTTTAGACAACCGAATTTGATATGTAGAATGCAAAAAAAAAAAAAAAAAAAAAAAGAAATGGGCAAACATGATGATTTGAGGGACTTTGACAATGGCAAAATTGTGATGGTTATAGTGTGCTTTCATTTTTTTCTATACTGAATTTTACTCCATTGGTAAAGTAGGTTTTTAACTTTTGTACCGTTTTTGAAACAAGGTTGGTTCTCATTTTGTACCTAGTTTTTGCTGTTTGGTCGTGTTGATTGCAGTGTGATTGAAGTAGGTGTAAAGTAATTTGTTCTCGGGTAATTAATCAAGAGTAGATTCAGGCTTTTTTTTAGGTTTGAATTGTGGGCAGGGCTTAGTTACATATATTGAATGTGTAAAACAAGCATATCCTGCAACAAGTCAGTCATAAATCTAGGTAGGAAGTGTTTTATTGTCTATTGTCAGTTCTCACAGACCAAGATGCTTTCACCCACACAGCAGAGGCAGATGTCCCAGAAACCTTATCCACTCTCCAGTGTTGTCTCATTGTCCTGCACTGATGACAGGTGGCTCTAGAACTGCCAGTCTGCTGTAACAAAGGAGATTTTATTTCATCCTGAGCTACCCACTATTATTTTGATAACTGTATTCTGGATATCTCCTCAGAACTCTCAGGGTCTTCAATTGTCTAAGAGATGGTCCTTCTTGCCTGTCCCCTTGTCTCATCACAGTTTTTCATCACTTGAAATCCATGCAGTAAAAGTAATATCTCCAATTGACCGTCATATCCTTGTTATCTACCACCTTCCTGGATGAAATGGATATGCTTCTTAGTATTTTTTTTCCCCTTCTGATAACTTTTGATAAATTCCCTTGACCTGGTGTTCTTGCCACCCTTCCCCAGTCTCAGATATCATTGCTATTCCTCTTTATAAATCTGATTAGTACCTAGCATCCTTTATCATAAAAAAATCTTTTTTTTTTCATGCAGGAACCTTTACTCTGTCTCCCCCCGTGTCTTTATGCAGCCTATCACCCCTTCCAGACCCAGACTCATTTTCCTCTCTACCACTATTCTCTCTCCTCATCCATGAATCTCCTATGTCCTCTAAACCAAGGAACACTTCTTGTCCTGATTCTTAGTCATCCGATGTATTGCGTAACAACAGAAGAGAATTAAGAACTGCAGAGAAAAGATGGAAGAAATCACAACTTGATGCAGATCTTATCTCTTACTGTACTCCTCTCTCCAAATTCTCATGTGATGTGACTTCTGCCAAAACTCTACTCACCCACTGGCTCCTCCTGCCCCATCTACTCTGACTGCTGATGACTTTCTGCATTCTACGCTGGGAAAATCTCAGCAATCTGCTGTAAGACGCCAGCAAAAGAGAGAGACATTCCTCTGTGTTTCTGTTTATAATGCAAAGGACAAATACATATTCTCTTATAAATCCCCGGTAAGGGCAAATGCCCTGAGAGGATATAGTTTTTGTTTCAGTTTCCAGAGCCCCATCCGTTCTCGCGTAGACAGCGGAGCTCTGCTTATTTTGTGTTTCCATTTTTATTTTATTTCCTTGTAAGTTCCTAATTAATAACCCCACGCCATCTCTACACAGGAAGTTCTTCTTATGAGTATCATAAGCACTCTCACGAACTCCTATTTCATTGCCCCCCTCTAAAGCCCTGCGTCAAGGCTTTTATAAACATCAAAACATCTCGTTGTGTTGCTCTTCTTACCGCACATGTAACATCTGCCAGACCTTTGCTCCCAACACAACCCAACCCCTAAACCAGAACTATAGGACCTTCCCTCTCCTTTCTTAGCAGAATTCTCCAACCTGTCAACTAATGAGATTCAGCAGATTATCTCGTCATTCAATCCCAAACCAGTTCATGAGACCCAATCATTTTTACAATGCTCCAGGCCATCTCACTCTTCTTTCCTTAATCACAACAATCATCAACCATTCCATATCATTACGTCATGTTCCTGCTGCTTTTAAGAAGGTAAGGGTTATTCCCATCCTCAGGAAAACCCTGCCTGTATCCAGCAGACGTCAACAAGTATCACCCGATATCACTTCTCTCTTTTCTTTCCAAAATTCTTGAAAGTGCTGTTTTCAACCAAATGTCTCTTTATCTCTCACAGAAGAAACTCAGTGATCCCAACCAATCCACACTCAAAGTGGCACAATCTACAGATACTGTCCTTCTATCAGTCACTGAGAAGCTCCATGCTGCTAGATCAGCTAACCTATTATCTATCCTCATCCTCCTGGACCTGTTAGCTGCATTTGACATGGTGTACCACAAGATTTATGTATTTATTCTTACAAGCCTTGGAATCATTGAAACAGCATGGCAGTGGTTTGCTTCTTACAAACCAGACTCCCTACTGGTGTCCCAAAGGGTTCAGTACTTGGTCCTCTTCTGTTCTCCCTCTATACCTGGTCTCTTGGTAAGGTCATACAGTACCATCGCATGGCTTTTTATGCCATTGTTATGCAGATGACACACAACTTCTCTCAGTTCCTCCCTTAGACACTCAGTTTTCCACGCGGATCTCAGCATGTCTGGCAAACACCTCATCCTGGATGGCAGCTCATCAGCTGAAGATCAATCTGAGTAAAACCGAACTGCTGTTCATCACTGGCAACTCTAACAACAATCAGAGGTGGGTAGAGTAGCCAAAAAATGTACTCGAGTAAGAGTAGCTGTACATCAAAATAATATTACTTAAGCACAGCGTTGGGGAAGTTACTCAAAAAAAGTAATCTACTACAAATGACTAATTACTACTTTACAATTGTTATTTGATTACATTACTGATTATTATGTGTAAAAAGTAATTCGATTACTAATTACGTTACTTTCTGGTTAGTTTGAATACATCTGTCACTGCGTGCGGCTGTAATAGGCATGTGCCTCAACCTGTTGTCACTCCTCGCTCACTCCGTAGGCTCCCTATGTAGACATTTCCCCTCTCTGCAGGTGCGTGAAGGGGCGAGGCCGCCAGATTGGGACAGCTGGCGATAATTACTGTTCATTAATTTAACACTTTCTCCCGTTAAAAATCCTCAGCTTTTTTCCCTTCCTCCCTCGTTTAACTCTTCTCCTATTCCGTTTTTTCTAAATAAAAACACCCCCTTTCCCATGAGACCTCGTCTTGTGTGTCTGTGGTGCCATCCATACTGTACATTTTTACAAGCCTTGGAATCATTGAACCCGTCAACTTTTTCAAAGTTTTTAGAAGATTGATTAAAGCGCATGCTTGTTAACTGATGCTGCTGGGCAAAGCATGCATTGTGCTAAATTTTGCAAACACTATATTTGTAAATTTTGTAACACTATTTGTAAAAGAAAAGGTTGATAACAGTAAGAGATGTAAACCATACAAAGTATATTTTTATTTCTGCAATGATTGTTTCTTTTAAAATACAGCATACCCTATTATTATTATTATTATTATTATTATTATTATTATTATTATTATTATTATTATTGTGGAAAGACATTTCAGCACAATTGGTTCTTTATTTTCCAGTTTTATTTTATTTATCCTGACATAAGTTTAAGATCAGAAAATAGCAGAGTTCTCTCCAAGAGCAAATACAAACACTCTTTAGGATAGTTTATCTGCACAGTAAACTATCCAGAGTAATTCTGTACACACTGTCTTCCTCTCAAAATACTGTTTTTAATTATCTAAAGAAAAATTATATTTCCACTAAGGCAATATCAGTAAAAGGAAACATCTGTTAACCTAAGATTATTTGAACACCATTGACGCAGGAAGTCAATTTTTCCCCTTTGACTTATTATAATGATGGTCTTGAAACTTTAGCTGATAAACCACATTGTTCCACAAGCCCTGCTCAAGCTGCAGGAAACCACAAACCACTACCTGATCGTTGTTCTGAAGAAAGCTGAAAAATGTTAAAGCTTTAATTATTTGCTTTTTGTTTTCTTTTCCCCTTTAGACCTAAACTGATATTTCTGAAACAGGTTTATTCTGACTGCGAGGTCCATGTACAACAAACTCAAACGTCCACTCCCTCAACCTACTGCTGTCTAAAAGATTTAAAACTGATGTTCTTGTAATCACAAATTAGCATCTTTTATGTCTTGAGTCCCT
>JAAGKR010005127.1:30631-41473 GCA_011419295.1 Clarias macrocephalus | reverse complement strand
CGGAGGCACGCATCTCTTAACCAACTCCGCCATATCGGTGAGTTAATGCTGTTATTTTTTTTATTTTGCTTTCCTTACGGCTTGTACATGCACACGCAAACACAAAACGGTCCTGAAGACAAAAAGATCTGAGGATGTTTCCGGTTCACTCCTATTTATAACCTGCAGGTGCACCTTATTCGGTGACGTCATGCCTGGCACAGGTTATAAGCCGAAGGTATTCGGCGGGTTTGACATGCACAGGCTTCACAACCGGGCAACAAAGAGATGTTCCCATAGCGTTTTCACGCAGCATTGAGTGTAGCTTTTGAAAGGGAACTCAAACGTCCACTCCCTCAACCTACTGCTGTCTAAAAGATTTAAAACTGATGTTCTTGTAATCACAAATTAGCATCTTTTATGTCTTGAGTCCCTTCAGTGTAATAATTTTTTTTTTGTCTTGACACATAAATGTTACAGATAAACTGAAATGGTTGTCTTGAACAAATAAGCTTAAATTCTAAATAAATAGATGGATTTCATAAATAAATAAAGATAAAATGTCATCTGAGCGTCTTTGAGATCATAGGCTGTCTCATGTCTAACCAAAATGAGGGCAATTAGCCACAAACATCTGTTTACGAGCAGGTAAAAAAAAAGAGAAGAATTGAAACCTCCACTGGTTCAAACGCAGCTAAGCAGGATAAAACAAGCGACGTGTTTCATCAGGTAAAAATCTCTATTTTTAAATTAATGTAATACTTTTTCTACACATAGAATCGTGTAGTTATGTTATTATGGAATAAAGTACATTTACATGCTAGTTACACTGCTTAATAGAATTTTTCTTTTACTTTTGTTTTTTTTTTAACCTAAAACGTTTAAGTGGCAGTTTGCTTGAAACAAAACAAGTTCACAGATTTAAGATTTGTTTAGAATATATCGATGTCTTTATTTATGAGGCAGAAGGACATAAGTGCAAATGAAACATTTGGTAATGAATTCAGCTCATCAAGCAAAATGAGAAAGTTTAAAATAGTTATAATAAAGCAACAAACTGAAAATGAAAATTACAGGTAGTTTTAAATAAGAATAGGAAAGTAATGTGTTGACTTTCATTTCAGTGACTTAGATGTAAAGATGTAAAGACTCTGATCTGCAAATGTAACATTGTAAATGTAATGCCTAAAAAAAATTATATATATATATATATATATATATATATATACACAATGTTTGTGTGTGTGTGTGTGTGTGTGTGTACAGTAGGTAGTCAACCAGAATGACTATTACCGCCGCATTTACGGCCTCGGTGAAACATCTTTAAACATCTATATTACTTATAAAGTAATTCTTGAAATTGCCACTTGGAGGGAAATTTTGCAAAACAGCCTTGATTTCCACAGTTTTTATTTGTAAGTAGGGTTGATTTCATAAAAAAAAAGTGAAAACCATATCTTATATCAAAGAAACATTATAGTGATGGTAATTTCCTCATTCAAGTACTGTATACAACAAAAATGAAAAATCAGAACCAGAGCTATTGACATTAACTATACAATAATAAGTAAAAAAAAAAAGAAAAAGAACTTTTATACAACATATTGTTTATTGTTATTATGTAAAAACATATGTTACATTTAAAGAGACATCAGACTTTAAATATAGAAATGACAAAAAAAAATAGACTTTCAGAAAATGTTTCACATTTAAATTTTACAGGCTTTTCACCGAACGATTTACCCTGACAAAGAGCCATGTAAGAACAGTGGCAGCTGGCAGACCTAAAAATAGATGCAGAATTATTTTTCCTAGTTTAATTGTTTCGTTTTTTTCTAAACTTGAGCTATTGTTATTTACTTACAATATTTGTTAATGTAAAAATGGAATTTAAATGAGGTTTGGGCTCCAGGTGTTGAGCCTGCATCGTGGTCCTCCTCTTTCATTTCCTATGTAGTTTATTCAGCGCTTAACTGAGTTAGAGTCTGTTTTGATGCAAATAAGAAACTGCCTACATTTAATTCAAATTTGAACTGTAATTTTACTACTGTGAATTTGTTTAATTATAATGTTTCACTTGAATTTATCTGCTACCACGTGCATCTCTCAACAAGCTGTGGCTCATTAATCCTTGAGAGAATTAATTACGTCTATAGTCTATAGTGCTGCTTAGCAGTAAAGTCAGTGAACGCACAGCCATAAGGCCCCTTAACTGTTATTCTGGTTGAGTACCATCTGAACATGTACTGTATACTTAGATGTATTGTTTGATTATAAACATTTTCTTTTCTAAGATTTTATCGAACAAAATACAGTATGTGATCACTGAAACATCCTTACGGATCCCAAGCTAAATATCTTATTGTGTTGTTCTAGCTGCATTTTTTATTATTATATTTTAGAAAGAAGCTAAAAAAAAAACCTTGTAGACAATAAAAAAAAATAACATGTGGATAATGCAAAACATATGGCTTAGAATTTGTAAAAGCATTTAAATCAGACTGAGAAATAAATTTGTACATGCCAGACATACTGTGGTACCTTGTGATTACTCTTTCTAATACACTATATATTATGGCTTAGATAAGACTTGTAGTCTCAAAGTTGCTACGTCTGTTCCTATAGAGCCAAATCCTCTTCCTCATCATGACCCCTGGAACAACTCCGCCTAATCCCCAACTCTCCCAACTCACGGCTTTTATGAAAGCCGAGCCCAAAGCATTAGGGGTAAGATACATACATTCCAAAATGTCTATATAGTTGTGCTTACTGTAAATAACATTTTATATTTACCTGTAAATACTGTAAACAGATTTGTCTTCTTTTTTTTTTTCTTGTCCGCAGACTGTACAGATCATTATTGGAGTTTTGACTCTTTTGTTTGGTATTATCATTTTATCCATGCATGTTTTTACACCAGCGGTTATCAGTGGAATCACTCTGTGGGGATCACTTCTCGTATGTTATATTTTCTACATTAATTTCTACACCACATTGCCTATAATATTGAAGCAGGGTGGCATTAGCATGTGATCATGTTTCTGTGATTAATGTCGTTGTCCTGAATTTTTTTTCTTTCTGTATTTTTTTTTTTTTTGCAATTTTTTTGCAATTTTTTTGCCATATTCTTTTCATTACTTCTTAATTCTTTTTTTTTGTTGTTGTTGTTGTTTTGTTTTGTTTTGTTTGTTAGTTTTCATTACTGTTGCTACAAACAAAGTTTCAAGTATAGTGATTACATGCTTTACATGATGCATGATTTAGAGGATAACCTGGTGTTATGGATGTGACATTTTTCCATATCCGTACATACTATATGACAAGCATGCTTGATATCATTGTTTTCCGTCCTTTCCTTTCTTTTTTTTATGCAGTTTTAATAATTTTCTTGCCTTTTTCTTGCCAGGCTTTTTGAGGCTCAGCATTAGATTTCACTGTTAAATTTACAATTAAAAGTTTAGTCAATATAAACTTCCCTGGAATTTTTCTGAAAAAAAAAAAAAAAAAAACCTATTCAAATAAGTTTAATACATCAGTCTTTTTTTCAGGGACATGTGTATTTATTTTGAGGTTACATGACATATTTAAACAAAACTGTTGAACAACACTAGAAAACTTCATTCTTATTGGATTCTTTCAAAACATCTAGAACATAGCAGGATTTATTTTAATGCCTGTAACAAAATAACACAAAATATTATGCTATTGATTGTAAAACCCTATTTGTACTGTTGCCCTGTTATTAGCATTTGATAAACACACATTTTTCTTTTGTTTTAAACAGTTTATAACTTCTGGTGCTCTGTCAGTTGCTGCAGCGAACAACACTAATTCCTGTGCGGTATGTAACCATGGACTGGTTAATAATTTCCAGTTTGTCTTGCAACTGTTTTGATTTGATGTCATTTTTATTTACATTTAAACAACATTAAGATTGTCAAAACTGTCAAAAAAAAAAAAAAAGAAGGTTGGGGGTCTGATTAGAAATACTGCTAATAGTTTACCATCAAGAAATGCTAAAACCACTTGGAGAGCTGTCCTACACAGAGTGCAGTAACTTGCTCACAGCAAACACCGTGCCACGAGCAAACTCTGTCCATCTACTAGTAGGTCTGCACTGCCCTCTGTATTGAGGAGGGAGCAGCTGCCTGCCAAAACCAACATTCAAAACCAGTCACAGAAGTATTTTCAGAAAGAAAACACTGTTTTATAAAAGCAGTATCACGTTTAAGGTCATGCAGTTGTACTGAATATGAGCTTTGCTGTGATGCCTTCAGTACGGGAGCTTTGCCTCGTACCAACAACCACATCACAACCGTGCTTATGTTTAGTACAGCAGCATTACAATGAGTGTGATATTGCTAAATTAATCAACACCACCTGAGCAAAGAGAATGTAGAGTTTAGAGGATCTCTGCTATAATGTGACGTTTAATGGATAAGAGTGCATCCTGTGGGATCATGTTTGTGTTATTATATGTACGATTAATGTTCACATATCATGTTATTTGAACAGTCTATGAATATATAAGTATATTTCAGTGCATCCCAAAAAATATGCATGCAACACTGGCATTATATACAAAGCATGAGAACAGCTTTATACTGCGGTGACTTCTCTACTATATATACTAATATATGATTATTATAATTTCTAAACAACATAAATCGGACATTACAATCGAAACAGTTACTTAGTACTTAAGTCATCTTTTCACCATAAACTTTTTTACTCTTCAGTACTTCTTTTACTACGTTTTCCTTCTACTTGAGTAATATTATTACTAAGTACATCTACTCTTACTTGAGTACATTTCTGGCTGCTCTACCCACCTTTGTTTGGTAGGTGAAAGCTGCCCTGGGAATGAATGTGGTCAGCGCTGTGACTGCAGCTTTTGCCCTCATTCTGTTTGCAGTGGACATGATATTTGGGTCAATGTTCAGTTACGATTGTCACCGCTATAACTACGACAGAAGCTACCAGTGCAATCCGGCCATCCATATGGTATGTATCTCATTGATGACACATGAAGTATATTTTTTGTTATTGGTTTCCATCATTGTTAAATCCTACTTGTTACTGGCTTCGAAAATCAGATACCATTTACAGATAAGACAACATTTTATTTTACAAAGCAAAAGCAAGAAATCCAGCGGCATTTTTATGTCTCTTTTTGCAAATTCCTATTTCCTACATTATTTTTCCTCCCATTATTATTATTATTATTTTTTTTTATTTTTATCCTCAATCTTAAATGTAAATCTACTTGCTTATGTACTTTCATTTAATTTAATTGTCTGTCTGTCTGTCTGTTTGACTGTCTGACGACTGTCTGGCCCAGTGGACTGGAATCTATGGAGTGCTGTTTGTTTTCTCTCTGCTTGAGTTGATCATTTCTATCCGCACATCTTGTTTTGCCTGTAAAGCCACCCAATGCACTGAGACCACAGTGAGTAATATTTATTATTACAGCATTATAATATTCACACACACACACACACACACACATACACACACACACACACACACACACACACACACACACACTGCATGCTGCACGTCTTTATCAGGTTCACCTGTAGTTGACTCAGTCCTGGCAAAGTTTTTTTTTCTTTGTTTCACCCTTAAAAAGAGCCATTTTAATAACACAAGGCTCAAGAAACGTAAAAGTCACCCAAATCACTGGCTCATTACCCATTTTTGAATAAGAGAAAATACGGTCTAAAGGCCTGGTGTTATCAACCTTTATGTTTCAACAAAGTTTGTTTTCTGATGGTATTTTACAGAATCTTTTCCTTACAGGTTATGAATTCGCAGCCGATGTACAATCTTGCGTTGTACAAACCACAGGCTCGACAGCAAACAACTGTATTCACCCACAACAGAATCATAATTATACAGTAGGTAGTCAACCAGGATGCCTAATTACCGCCGTGCTCACTGCCACGGCAAAACGACAGTGGCCAAAATGAATCAGTTTCAAAGTCATTCGTGAAATGACCGGCAGGTTACGCAAACGGACATCTTGCAAAACCGCTGCAATTTCCACAGTTTTAATTTTTATTAAAAGTCATAAAATGTTGTATGGAAGTAATGCTACAGTGATGTTAGACGTCAGAGTTCTGACAGAGCTATTGCCATTTAATATACAATAATGAGCTGGAAAAAAAAAAACATTAGTTACTTTTTGTTCAAAAAGATGATCAACTTCACCAGCACAAAGAACGAACTGTTACTGTATATATCGTGTCCTTGTATCTGTTAATTGTTATTATTTTTAAAAAAAAGTTACATTTTAAAATATCAAACTTTAATAACTGAAAAAAATGGCTTTCCAAATAAAACCTTAGAATAAATAAAATAATTGTTTATAAATTGTCTTTAAGTTGACTTTGTGTTAAAGTTTGTATGAGTTTTTTGGGGGATTTTGTAACATTTATACAGGATAATCAGGACCTTTTACTTCACTATTCACTCTCGGTTGTTGTTGCTTTAGTGTTACTGTTTGTGCTTTACAATGTCAGACAGCATTCAAATGCAAATAATTCGCCGTCCCCACTTTAAGCTAACTCAAGTCAGCTCCTGGGAGGAGGATTACTTTTAACCCTCTGGGTTTGATGCCGTACCTGCAGTGCTTCAGGCCTCTTCTTAAAGTTGTGTCAATTTCAAATCTAAAAAGTTCAAAGTTCACTTATTTACTGTTACGGCGTGTGCCGGTGATGAGCGCGCACGCAAATCAATATCGCTCCTCACTCACTCCGAAGCTCACTAGGTAGGCCGCCTAGGTAAAGGTAAAGGGCGCAGGGAGGACTGCGTTAAGGCCCCTGATCCCAGCCGGGAAAGTCGCCCAGCCGACGGACGTCCAGGAGAGACTCCCGCCAGAGAGAGCTGCGAGGGGCCGGTCTCGGCTCTCATGCAGCAGAAGAGGTGGCTGTCCTGGGAGTGTGCAGGAGCGCCACCTCCGCGTGCTCCAAGCAGCAACTCTGTCCGCCTCTCACCAGTCTGTGCCCGCATGCCAGCGGGGCACTGCCAACCAGACCAGCACGTGCACCACATTCCTTTCCCTTTCTTTCCTTCTTCAACCCTTTCCTTCCCCATTCTTCCTAAATAAATGACCCTTTTTCCCGTAAGACCTCGCCTCGTGTCTGCGCTCCATGGTGCTGCCCGTCCATATACTGTAGGGTCGAACCCGTTACATTACATAAAGCACAAATTGGGCTTTCACAATGTGGCTGATGTAAATATGTTAAATTCATGTGCGACTTCTAAACGTATGTCGAAGAAAAAACTATTTTCAAACTATCGCAGAAAAACTGTGAAAATGGAGATTAAACAAACTGCGCAGATTATTTTGAACACAGAACTGAGTTAATGAAAGTCTCTGGTGTGTGCTCATAGCAAAACAACCAAATTATAACAAGCAGAAAGTCTTTTTTTCTCTGACTGATACCGTAGGCCTTACTTTTTTCTGCAGAGCCTCTGTTTCACTAAATAATCCACAACTTCATTTGACCTATTGACACCTGGCTGTTGATATGTCACCTGATTATAATGTATTAAATAATATTATTAAATAATTCAATAACACTATTTGCCCAGGTTTTTTTTTTTTTTTTGCCACTATGCAAATGTCCTGATTCGTGAATATGCCAACATATCTTTGTTAAAACGTCAAAATGTGCCGACATTGAGCATCACCAGACGACATGGATATACTGTATATAAGTAAATATCAATTTCATCCATGATTTGACCACGGCTGGAAATAATAGCTGGAATGTGATTGTGAATTTAGGAGTGAAATAAAGCTGTTCTTCACCATGAAATATATAAAAATAATAACATATTCACACTACTACTACTAATAATAATAATAATAATAACGGAGAAAGCGCAGTCAAAGAAGAATCATCATTAAAGGAGAGAAGAAAATGAAGAATAAATACATATCAGTATTTACAGTTTGAGCTCGACACCTTTATGAGCTCTGTTGCTTGCTGTCAATGGGCGCCTAAGAGAGATTAACACATTTTCGGCTTCAGTAGACGTGTTTTTAATGGTAGATCTGCATCTGGTTGGTTTAGACCTATTAGCAGGTGAACCTCATCTGGGAAACTGAATTTCATCCCCAATTTCCTGCAGATGTGGCCATTGTAGCACCGCCTGCTGTGTTACTGGGTTGTCCAGACTTACTGTATGTTTAGGTGCTTCTGACAGAGCTCCGCTATCATCAGGAAAGAGTTCCTTTGTTGAGTATCCGCAACTTGTAGATACCCTGCTAAGGTGTCTACGTTGAGTTGTTTTGTCTCCACAGTGTTCAGGTTAATGTTTCGTGATTCCAGTTTAAGAGCATGAACTACCTTCTTAGGAGCAAAGGTCCCGTTGGAGCCAATATCAAGTAGAGCGAATCCATCCATTAGAGACTTGTTTGTGTGTCTCTGAAACCACTACAGGCAGGACGGGAAGTGCAATCTTCCTTTGACTGGTGTAAAATGTGATGAAACGTAATTCGTAGTTCAAAGATGAATCACACGCTGTTTCAAGATTGTACATACAATTGGAATTGTGTTTTAGGTGTCCTGATACTATTGGGGCCACTATACACTGTATTCTGCATGTGTGTGTGTGTATGTGTGAAACTTTTAATTTCCTCTTTCAGAGTGCGTTTATTTAGTCCGTATATAGTATAGATAGTTAAGAATAAAAAAAAACTCTCACTGATGCAGAACTGATGCTCAGGGTCTAAAAAAAAAAAATAAAATAAGTTTAATTGAATGACAAAACGGATGCCCTCATTAGTTTATAGGCATTGTTCGGTTTCGATAGCTTTAGTTAGCCCAAGTTTTAACCTTTTCTTTGTTTTATTTAGCCTTCAGTGTTCACTGTTCATCTTATCAACCACAGTGTTGTTGTTGGTTGTTTATTTGTCTGTTTGTTTATTGATGTTTATTTAAAACCCTGCAAGCAACATCTAATTCGATTTTAGGGGGTGAATTAAATGATAGTAAGGAAAATTAATTCATGTGATTTATTTAAGTTAGGTTCATTTAAATTATATTCATTTTATATTTATTATTAAAAATACAAACAACTAGCACTTGAAAAAGTATATTATCGTCTTTAAATGTTGCGAAAATGGTTGTGATTTGTCATTAACAGTGTTGGGTGTAATACGTTACAAAGTAACGCATTAGAGTACTTGGATTACATTTTGATGTAACGAGTAATCTAACGTGTTTGGTCCACTATTTAAGTTCTCAGTTATTTAGTTATATTTGCAAAAATGTAACCACGACCACGAGAAATGGAACCGCACCACGAGATGCCTTTAATGATCAGAGCCCTGATGCAGGGCTTTAGACGGGGTCAGTGAAATAGGAGTATGTGAGAGTGCTCATGGGAAGACCTTTCTGTTTGGAGGTAGCGTGGGGTTATTAATTAGGGAACTTAAATAAAACAAAAGAAAAAACTCTGAAAACTGAAACAAAACTTTTATCCAGGTGCGGCTCATTCTGGCTGATTGCCTGGAGGCGGCGTTGCCTGGCACTAGTACAAATGTCCAGATGGACATACAGACCTCAAGTATAGAGAGAAGCAGGAGCGCTCTATATGTGCCACCTATATAAATCCGGAAAAAAGCTTATTTTACATTGAGTGCACATGAGGCTGTCTTTACTGAAAAAATAAAAAAAAGCTCAAGTCAGCTTAAAATTGCTCTATTAAGGGAGAACTCCACACTGAATATTGCTATTGTGGGATCAGTTAAGTTTAATATGAGAATGATTTTAGCATTAAATGATAGGACTTGGCGGCACGGTGCTGTAGTGGTTAGCACTGTCGCCTTGCACCTCCGGGGTCCGGGTTCGATCCCCGGCCAGGCTCGATTCCCGTCTCTGTGTGCATGGAGTTTGCATGTTCTCCCCGTGCTTGGTGGGTTTCCTCCGGGTACTCCGGTTTCCTCCCACAGTCCAAAGACATGTAGGTTAGGCTAATTGGAATTCCTAAATTGCCCGTAGTGTGTGAATGAGTGAGTGTATGTGTGTGTGTCTGTGTCCCCTGTGATGGATTGGCACCCTGTCCTGGGTGTATCCTGCCTCGTGCCCTAAGTCTCCTGGGATAGTACCTGCCTTTTCATATAGTTCCCTTAATGCTTCTTTAATTCATTAAGTTTTCAGGTCAAAAAGGGTAACAATTAAGGATTGGAATAAAAAAATAAATAAAAAAATAAAACAGCTGCAATGTGTGGTGGAATTAAAGCTAATGGTGGTCCAACATAATGTTAGAGCATTTGACCATTTTTGACCAAACAAACAGAACACAGAGGGTCTTATGAGAACTTGTATATCAAGTATAATAAATAAGACCATTTTACACAGTCATGTTTACCCACCAAAAAGGCATGACGATGGCCCACGGTAGCAGCTGATGCAGCACCAGAGCAGAGAAACTGATAAAAGTTGAATAAAAACAGATTATGAAAGGTTTCTTTATCACAGTCGTATAAAATACTGTGATGATAAAGCAGGATGGAGAACATACACTAACAGATCCCCAGAACATGACTCCACTGAGGACAGCTGCACCATCAAGATCTTTGGTTATGATCCCGAACATGAACATCACAACTCCAATCGTTACCTGGACAGGCTGTGGAAAGAAAATATTTTTCAAAATATTGTTCTTTTATTACGGATATTATTATATTTATTATTATGGATCCATCACAGCCTTCATATCTCATATCTGGAAGCAAAGAAATGTAACACAATCGAGAGTTAAAAAATAGTATGAATGAAAAGAAGTTACCCCCAGGGATTTCTGGTCGGCTTTCAGAGCAGGTAACCGGAATTTTCACTGAGCGTC
>JAAGKR010005127.1:20631-28131 GCA_011419295.1 Clarias macrocephalus | reverse complement strand
CAATGTGTGCTTTCAAACTTACTGTTCATTACTGTATCTACACCAGTATGTGTTAGAGGACGTACGAAAACATGACTATATATTATAACGTATGAAGATGACACTGTCCAAAAGAAGGCATGTCGCTATGGCCTGATTATAACGGATTTTGTGACGTGGTCTTGACGTGAACATACAGTATCCTAAACAAAAGACATGACAAATGAGTTTAGCCCATATTCATGACGCCAATGAGAAAAAAAAGGCGCCTCTTGAGTGCTGTTTGTGCTAAACATTGCAGTTCAACTACAGTAAATTTTTTGGTTTGTTTGTTTTTGTTTATATTGCAGTGATTTTGTGCAGCATTTTTCTTGTGTGTTAATACTTATGTGAATAGCAAATCCATTTGCTTCAATCCTGCTTAATAAATAAGGATCTTTGTCTTTTTAAACATAAAAGTATGTATTTTACAGGTATTAGTATGACCTGATACATTATAGGTATGAAATATTGTAGGTTAGGTTGCCAAATTTTTTAAGGAAAAAGATTTCTCATTGGTGTTTCAAACTTCAAAAGCATGTTAGATGTTCCTGTTCTTAATTTTTAAGAATGGATGTAGTTCAAATTTGGAAAGGGGAGAAGAAGAAAAATTATTTACCTGGTAATAAAAAGCAGCTCCGCTGTTCTTCACTCACAGGAAGCTGTTGGTAGCCAAGTGAGCAACTTTGTCTGTGGTCGATTTTAATGCATCGATCAAAATCAAAATGATTTTAACCAAATTTTTTGAAAAGCATAGGAACCAATATATCTGGGTTTGTTTCATTGTTTCTTTCTTTGTCTGTGTGTTTGTTTTCCATTTGCTGCATTGGAGATAATAAATGAAAACTGAAATCTAAATGGTTTCAGCACATATTACCCAATGAATTTTGATGAGGGTATAGCCACAATGGAAAAAATGTATCAAATGAACAAGAATACACCAGTTAATTCGTCTACTGTTGGAAATGACATGCACCGGATGCTGAATGGAGTACAAATGAAAATTAGCAGCAAAACAAATTTATCTCTGTTGAAATTATGCAGCATGTCGGAAAAAAAAATGCTAGTAAATACCGTATAGCCTAGTCATTATTAAAAATAAATTTCCTTGTTTTTGTTTTTCCAAGATTCCAAGAGTTAAATAATTAATTATCAGTTGTAGCTGATATTTTCAGGATAACTGGCATAACTGCATAAAAGCACACAAAATGTTACAACACTTATTTTATTTACATTTTTATTATAATATGGTATATGTTTGTTAGATACTTTCCCTTTCTTTAGTTATTATACTGCACTTCATATGTGGAAAAAAAAAATATATATATATATATATCAGTGCCATGTAAGACCATGCAAGCCAAACTATATAAATGAACTATACAAAGGCACATTATTCAGAAAACAATACGGAAATAAAATTTGTTTCATTTCAAAATAAGGTTTTTCAAAAACATGTTTAAGTAAATAGTAAACATTTTATAAAAAGGATTTTGTTTATGAATAAACACAAGGAAAAGCTTATTTAACCTCCAGTGCTTTCAGCAGTGCAGAGTGATTTAAAAATGTCCTCTGAGGTGGATTTCTACTCCCGAGTGCAAATCAAGTGCAAGTCAAGAAAGAAATCAACATCAAAAGGTGATGATGCAACTGGGTGAATGTAAAATCAGCACTGTTTAGAAGGTTATTTCCTTTTTTGACCCAAACTATATAATAGTCGCTCTCTCACTTTCAGGGATAACCACTAGAGGGGGCCATGTGCCCAGAGACACCTTATGGTGTCCTGTTGTACTTTCTGATTGTTGAACTCCATTTCCCAGAATGCACCTCGGTCAGGTGATAGGAGCGAGGTAGCTCAATAGTTTGTGTATAAATAGACATGTGTTCAGATTATCGGGGTCCTGAATCTGTAATGTTTGGTTATAGGGATGTTGTAATTACCCCGTGTTTTGCAACTTCTAGCCAATTTCCATAGATCTTGTTCTGTTCAGTTCCTGTTTGGTGTTTGTGCTGCTCCTGTCCTGTCCTATTTTGGTTAAGTTATTGTGAATTTTCTGTGTTTTCTGTTTAGCTCCTGTTCTGTCTTGTTAAACGGCTGTTATGTTACATTGTTCGGTTCTGTTTAGTTGAGTGGTTGTGAATCTTCTGTGCTTTCTGGGTCGTGCTGATTTTCCTTAACCCCTGTTCTCTCCAGTCCTGGTTTCTGTTTAGTTACAGGGCTGTTAAGCTCAGTTAGATGGTTGTTGTCCTAGTTTCTTTGTTACCCCTTTCAAAGGTTCATGTTGATCGGATATCTGCTTCTGTTTCCATTTTCATTATGAAAAGACTTTAACACGCCTTCACCTCTGCGATTATGCCTCACCTAAAGCCCACAAACAGCAAACGTGACACTCGCATGCCACCAGAAAAAAAAAACGACAGCTTTACCGCTGACTGTCTACGTTAGTAGTCTTAGTGGTTACCATAAAACTATGTATTACAACAAGAACATCAACAAAAACCGGTTATACCTGGTTACTATGCAACAAGTCACTATGGATGACTTTTCAGTTGCAAAGCTGTTCAACTTGAGGGGCCATGTGCCGCCCCATTTTATTTTTGGATGACTGTAGAAACTGTTAAATTGTGTGTGTGTGTGTGTGTGTGTGTGTGTGTGTGTGTGTGTGTGTGTGTGTGTGTGTGTGTGTGTGTGTGTGTGGAGTTTGCCCCAGGCTTAGTGCGTTTCCTCTGGGTACACTGGTTTCTTTCCACAGTACAAAAACCTGCACATTTGGCTAATTGGGATTCCCGCATTGCTGTTTTTATTTATTTATTTAATTTTGGAGGCAAAAGTTGTATTTATACCAGGATTAAATTACACACAGGTGGACTCTATTCACTAATTAAATTTAAGGTGACTTCTGAAGGCAATCGGTTCCACTGGATTTTAGTTAAGGGTTTCAGAGTAAAGGCGGCTGAATACAAATGCATGTCACATTTTTCAGATTTTTATTGGTAAAAAAAAAAAAAAAAAAATGTTTTCCTTCCACATCACAATTATGGGCCCCTTGGTGTTGGTCTACCACATAAAACTGCAATAAAATAAATTTATGTTTGTGGTTGTAACATGACAAAATGTGGAAAAGTTCAAAGGGTGTGAATACTTTTGCAAGGCACTGTACTAAAGAGAAAACGTGTTGTTTAAGATAGCAACCTTATCAGATGTCAAATATCAGATTGTCTTGCTGAAAGTGTTTCTGTGACTAGTTTTGAAGGTAGACATCCGTTTTCTCCTCAGTACTGTAGACCGCCAGAGAATGTTTAAGTGGTAAAGTTCAGACCATACAGACGTACTTTCACCACTGATCACATCGGAGACAATAATGATCAAATATTAAACTGATGCCTTAAGTAATAAAATGATGTCATATTTCATCATCCAGCCAAGAACTGTAAGCTATTTATCAATCAAACGTGTTTACTTCATGTGTATTTAAGACTTTATTAATTTCCCATCTGTAGTGACATTCTTATGTGGTGTAATCAGCCCTTTGAAGTAACCCAGGATCATCACACTACGTCCGGAGGCTCGTACAGTCGACACTTTGGACATTTTCACCCACATTTTTGTCTTTGTGGGTGGATGTCTGCATGCTCTTCCGGTGCTTGATGGGTTTCCTCTGGGCTCTTCAATTAAAACACCCCCCCCCCCTCCCCCCCCATCACTTAGTGACATTGGGTTGAATAGCTGCATGGATATAAAACTAGTCAAGCCACTGTGGTAGGCATTGTTTATTATGGGTGTAGTGTGGCAGTAGAATAAAATGCAATTTAGAAATAAAGGAAAAAGGTGTGGGACATAATATAATCCTTTTTTTATTATCTTCAGTTGTCCGTTTCGCTGTATGCTGGAGGACTTTCAACAGGGAAGCTGTTCATGGGAACTGTGGTGCTTGTGCTGATCTCCTGTGAAACAAAACGGATCCATGACCATAAATCCAGTGGCGGACATACAGTAAATTAAGGACTTCAGTAAAAGTGATGCATTTGTCTAAAAAGAAATATATATATATAATATATATATATTATATATATATAGATTATCTTTACAGTTATTGTGGAATATACAAACATTCCTAACACTCCAAACTGTTTTCTGATGCAAACACTCTGCCATTAGGACCCTGGTATACAAAGTGAAATTTAACCAGTCTTGTTTGTTGTTGTTGTTGTTGTTGTTGTTTGTTGTTTGTTTGTTTTTGTGATGAGTGAATACTAGAGGTGTTCCTGGAGGTGTCCTGCAGCTAAACTTAAAGCTCCTGTGATGTAACTGAATAAATGCATGAATTAAAACTAATTAATAAAGTAGCCAGTCAGATTTTGGTGTATCATATGTGTGGAGTCTTTTGTTTATTTTATTTATGTATTTACTTAAATTATTTACTAAACTTTGGAGACTGTTATGGGTGAGATTGTCCAAATATTAAGAGTTTCTGAAATAAAAGGACATAATATTGAATTCATTAAAGTCAGGGATTATGTATGTTTGGGTCATTTTCATTCAGAAGGAAAGAAAGTAATATATGAAAGTATTTAAGAAAGTGTACAGCTCTGGTGAGCTTCTTCTTCTTTTTCTTTGTAATCTGTTTTATTGTTGTTCTATTTTTTCATTGGGTTCTATAAGGTGCTTTTTAAATTTAAACGTGTTAAGACCACAGGACCACACTGACTGCCCACATGGACCTATAATGCTTAGTGACTGCCAGTTTGGGTTGAATTTCACAGTAGTCTTAATGCAGCCTGAACTCTCAGACTTTATTCAATTAACAACTAAATATTTAAGCCTAGCTTCCTGGGAAATGTGATTTCTGACTCTTACCGGGTGAGCCTGATGATCTGGGAAGGAATTGTCCAGAGCAGCACATCCCTCAGGATTTGCAACCATGTTGATGATGCTCAGCTGTATGTCAGATTCAACAAAAACTTCATGGTTACACAATCGCATTTCTTGGCTTCATGCAGGCAAATACTTTGACCCTTCTCAAATGGTGACTTGTTTTTAGACATTGTATTACAACTCTAATTTCATTAGTTTGGCAGTTTGAGACATCTCAAGAGTGTAGAGTCCATAAAATATAACATCATTCTGTAATGGAGAGATTTAAATCTGTGTCTATTTTTTTTAGATTTCTTTTTATTATTATTGTTATTATATGTATTATACATATAAGATTTTATGTATTATATTATTTATGTATTTTATGTATTATAAAGCATATGTCATGCCCTGTCACAATGACTATTGTTGAAAAAAAAAAAAAAAACTGAGACTGAGACAAACAAGTAGGAACCAAGTACTGTAACTAGTTTCAAGTCACCCTTGGATTCTTATGCTATAGTCTTAAGACAAATAAACAAACTAATTCCTCTTTAACAGAAAACTGTGGGAAATATGTAGCACAATAAATCTGGGATAAATATTTATATTGCATGTCTATTTTTTTCCTTCATGAAAATACTTACAATAGGTTCATTTGAACATGTGGCTTTACAGGCAAAAGCTGCGATGCTGATGGAGATGGTGAACTGGAGCAGGGAAAAAAACAGCACAATGCCAATAATACCACTGGCGAAGTTCTGAAATTAAGATCCAAGTCATACAATTAAAACTCATATATATATATATGTATTTTCTTTATGGAGTTATGTTTATTTTCCTCATGTTGAAGATGAATCTATTAAAAAATTTACTATGTTTACCGAGTAGTTACTGTAACGCCTGCATGCATAACTGTAGCAGTCCATGGAAAGCACAATGATGCTGATAACTGAAGATATTGCACTAAGAATATTCAGTACCATAGCGCCCTTCACCTGGGAAGAAAAAAAATGTTAACTTGATAAATTAAAAGGAAACTTTATAAGTCAATTCTGACTTTTATCTTAAACATGAAAATTCATTTTTTTACTCAGCAGTTTTGCTCGCACAACCTCATTGTTATTTCACTAACGAATCAGTAAAAATTGATATCAACCACCATGTATACCTCTGTCTTAAAAAGTAAATAGTTTTGTCCAGTAGGTCTTGTTTCTCTGAACACTGTATACAGTTACATTAGAAATTAAGACAAACATAAAAAAGTTAACAACAACAGCAACTACATGATCAACAACTTCCAGTACAGACCACAGCTATGTTTGGTTTAAATCTAAATCTGAAAATAAAACAATTATTGTAGCACTAGAAAGCACTGGTTTTGTTTTGACGATAAAATACTGTTTAATCAGATTAACACATAATAACAACTTATCATAATTACAGTACATAATATAATGAATATATAATGTATATATTTAATATAGAAATACAGAAAATATTAATAAAAACGTAGAATTTATGGATCAAATGTATTATTTATTTATTTATTTAGAAATTGGGAAAATGTGACAATGTAAAACAAACAAAACCATGCAATTGGTGTTTACGTACCACACAGGGTTTGAGCTTGTTGCTCCCTGAAACAGACAGAGAACCAGCGATGATGTGCTAAAGTGAAGGGGGGGAAATGGTATTTCCTATTATTATATAATTAATAAATCATATAATTATTTAATATAATTATATTGTAGTTACATTCATTTTCGAATTATTATTTTGTCTGTTTAAAGCAAAAATCCTGAGGAACACTTACGAGTAATGAGACCCAGAAAATGAAGTTGTAAAATCCGAAGATGGGAAAAGTGTTGCTCACAATGCCAAGCAAAAACATCCAGGAGCCATTTATTATTTGGACAGCCTTTTGAAAAGAAATCATAAATAATTAAAGCATTTATAAAATACTTTTTTTTTCCCATTCCAGGAGGATTTTCTGAAATCAGGATTACTCTCCATCAGGGCAGCTATTTCCTATCATCATGCTCCAAAACAATTTGCGAGTGATTCTTTGAAACCGCCAACTCATGTGTGGTTTGTTACTTTGCCAGTTATTGGTAAAGTGCTGCACTCATTGACACTCTTGACCAGTAGGTGGCAGTGTTCCATTGTTGTGCTTTGTTACTGGTATTAACTTGGGTAGCTAATGTTGTGCAATGTTGTCATGTGAGACATATGAGTGTTACAAACCAAAAATCTAGAGTTCCTGAATTTAAGCAAACCTTCAGAGCAGTTATGTGTGAAGGAGAGAGTCCGAACAGAGAAGAGTAGCAGGAATGATGATTTGTGCCAGAAAGGTATCCGCAAGTATGAAAGGAAAAGTTTACAGGATGGACGTGGGACCAGCAATGTTTGGTGAAAATAAAGGAAACAGAGCTGAGAGCTGAAAGATTGTCCAATTTGCTTCGGGAGTGAAAAGAATGAACAGGATTTGCAAGGTGTATATTAGAGGGACGGTGCAGGTTGGGCAGTTTTGGGGACAGAGTTAAAGAGGCCGGATTAAGATGCTTTGGACATGTGCATAGGAGGGATGAGGACTATATCAGGAAGTGAATGTAAGCAATGGAACT